>JAKSZP010014682.1:0-131515 GCA_022478985.1 Massospora cicadina
TATACTATGCCTAGTGTGGCAATTTTTAGTAAATTACAATTTTTAAAATAAAAATTGAGAAAGGGTGAAAAAGTAAGTTTTATTAGCTTATTAGCAACTTTATAAGGGCAATTGGGGAGGTGTCTCAGGGAATTCCAAACTGTCCAAACTTAAGTTTAGAAAAAATGATGGATTGGGATTCTGCAGCAGCCCATTTATTTCGGGTCAAATATGCTGCACTCAATGCATGGATTAGGTTTGAACCCCAAGTTTATGTAGCTCCAAAGGAGCATTAATTAACCACATAAGTCGGGTGGATCCCCAATTTTTTGAGCCATAAAACTTCATTGGGGATTATCCCCAACAGAAGTTTGGGCTATATAATCAGATTGGGATTGATCCCTGTCAGCCAATGCATCTGAATCTACCATTTGGGTAGAAATCCTGACACAGGGGATGAAATGGGCCATCATTGTGAAATGGTCCACTACACAATTACTGTATCATAGCCCTGGGACAAGGGGAGTTCCATAATAAAATTGATAGACAATGATGTCCAAGAGCCCTCAACATCTTGGAGGGGAACAAGCAACCCAGCACCATTCAGGATGCTAGGCTTTAACTTGTTACACGTCAAGCAGGACCAGGTGATTTTGCCACATCTGTGGCAATACCCTTCCAACTATAGGAGCGTCGGACCAACTCAATAGTCTTGTCCTTTCCAGGGTGGCCAGCAGTTGGAGGGTCATGAGCTTTGCGGATAACTTCCTCATGCAGGGGTCCAGGTGGTACCCTCCACTTGCTTTGATAAAGGATGATCCCATCTAGCAAATGATAGCCTTTATCCAGGGTTTTCTATTTCTATTGAGGTCCTGCTTAATCTTATCGTAGTCATCTAACTGGGATTGGGACAACTTAACGCAGGTATGGGTGTCAGCATCCTCTTCCAAAGGTTCCATCATAAGCAGAGTGGGGGTTTGGACAGTGGGCTCTCCTATACCTGCTCCAGCTTAATCAACATCTGGGTATTGCTGGAATCACCTAGTGCTAGGTCAGGGCGAGCAGGGTTATGGGATAGGGCATCTGGTAACAGGTTCTGGGTGCCTTAATAAAAATATAGTGGAAGTTGAATTTTGACAGGATTTTCAACCACCGGGACAGGTGAGGGGACAGCTTCTAGGGGTGCAGTAGTACATTAATGCCTTGTCGGTCAGTATGGAAAGTAAAAGGCCACTTGGATCCATACAACTGGTGGCGCCAGTGTATTAACGCCTCAACAACAGCAAGGAGTTCCCTTTCATAAAAGTTGTAGCTGAGCTGCACCAGGGCCATCTTCTTAAAAAAGTAAGCACCACTTATCAAAGTCCTGATATAAACTAAGGCTTTCTGGTGCTAATGGTACAGGTTTGACAATTTTAAAAGAAACAGGAGTGGTGAAAGTTGAACTGCTGTTTAATAAAATAGGGGTCTTTTTAATAAAACTTATATAAAACTAAAAACCTTAAATGAGAAAAATAAGAGGGTTATTAGTTGTTTTTATTAGTGACAACAACTGTTTGATAATTGGCCCTTATTACTGTCACTACTTAGTATATAAATGATCCAAGGTTTGAAGTGAGACGGCTGAGAAATTAATTATAACTATGAGTATTTTAAATTAGGAAATATGGGGTTATTACCTATTGAGGCTCTTGAAACTCGCTTTGCGTCAAGGAAATGTCTGATGAATGATCAAAAGTAGTAGAACTAGTCTGTTAAGCAAAGATTTGATATATCTGAACCAATCACCAGTGGGGAAAATTTTTACACCTGGTGGGACCCACTCAGTGGATATAAAAGGGGGTGGTCCCCACGTAGGTGGTTTAACTAAATTGTTGATGGAACGGGGAGGAACCTCAGATGGTGTTAAAATTTAGAAACTATTGGCCCAAGTAGTGATCACCAATTGTTAACATTTAGGGGCTTCGTTGCTCATTCACAAGTATTAACCCATAAATTGATAACTTGCACAGGTTCAGTTTGTGCACTCTTGTGTTGTCTGATGATATATGATATTTGATTGATAATAGTATGAAGAATAATATGTGTAGTTGAATAGATAACTAGGGTTGGTCCAACTCTTGACCCATATCCCTCCTCAAAATATTCTAGATGTCCTCAGTAGGGATTTATACCCTTATCCGCCTAACTTGATCCATTCTCAGATCCTTAGTTTACGGCCTTTCCTTTGGTGACATGAAATCAGCAGAAAATCCTGTCTCAGCTCAGCTTCTCTACTCAGGATCCTTGATCCTTTCCCTTTATCCTTCTAAAGAGTACCAAATTAAAGCACACAGTAAACATTTCCTAAAGATGAATAAAACTAAAACCAATAATGAATTCTGCTAAGGTATGTTTTTCATTAAGTGAATTATCAGGGGATTTATAAAGGTAATTCAGTGTTCAACCCTCAGTTGGTGACTCAGCCTTAAAAAGCAGCCGTTTTCATTGTATTACCCTTTGATGCCTCATCAGCGATGGTCTTCCCCATCCTGGTTAGGATTCCTTCATCAGACATCCTCAAGACCTAAAAAGGAAAAAGTCAGAAAACGTTTCCCTAATGTTTTCTACTAGATCCCAGCAAACCAATTATATTTGGCAAGTGATCTGCTTAAGTGATGGGACTTGTTACCCATTGCAGGTGGCATCTCTTGCCTCACAATTTGCTCCTTATATTTCCAATCAGTTGGTAATAAAACCTGACTGATACCAAAATTACACCTGATAGTTAATCACTGATCAACTATCAGATGCCCCCCCATTTCGTCAGCAACTCTGCCTGACAAAATCTTAAGCATTCACTCATATCAATCCCTGATATATCTGAACTGGGCGAATTACCTAAAATCTCCTGAACATTGTTAACCTGAAATTGGGGTCAACCAATATCTAATTCACTCACTATAGGTGAATTATCCCCTAGTGATACATGGTTATCTAGATGGCTGGAAAGGTGGGAAAAAATCCCAACACATCCCTCCCTCTTGCTTAGATTTCCAATGAAAAAAGGATCGGGGCAGGAGAATACTGCCTCGCGCACAAGGTCAAATACTTCTTAGGTTCTAATGGTTCACAGTCAATCTGCACTCAACGCTGCCCAGGACAACCTTTAGCATGCGGTTATTTTCCTCTTCCTCTCACTACCACCTATTCAGAGCGTGGTCCCCATGACCTTCTGTTGTGCCAGGCTGATTGATTTACTTGTGATGATACTAATCCTGGGTTTAGCTTTCCCCCATCAGGGCATATGACCTGCTGTCATATTCAGAATTCTTGGTCTGGAGTCCGTAATTTCCTGATTTTCCTCCTCATGCTTGCTAGGAATCATTTGCCTTCATTTTTTATTTCATGGTGAAATTAAGAATGCTCATTTATATTTGCTCTTGTTATATTCTCTTAATAACATCTTGTCTCATATCATTCTTAATTCTTCTCTGGATATCTTATCTCACTAATTTTGAGCAAAATTTCTCTGAAATTAGAGCTCAGTTGATTCCAAAGTCATAATATCGAATATCATAAAATTCTGACCTCCTCCTATTGTCCAGCTCATATGTCAAATTTGGAGTCTTGGTATCAACAACTTCTTGACAGCATGTCTGACAAAGATATTTGGCTCTTCCAACTAATGATTCAATCTGCATGACGGAACCTCTTATATGGTCCTCCCATGAATCATACTCCCAAACAAGCACCCATGGCCAGTTCTTCCATAATTTACTGGAAATGGTATCCAATTCCAACGAAATCAAGTTAAAAATTGTCTCAAATGACTCACGACCAATCCTTCCTCTGTCACCAATTCCCAAGTATGACTTTAAAACTCTTCTAGATTTGGCTCCATTTGCAGATACTCCTACAATCATTGTTGAACATCCTGAAGCAATGCCCTCCGCTCTCAATCAATCATTACTTACCAGATTGGACTTGTTTCTGGTTTTCCTTTTCTGACTTGGCAAGTTTCAAAAACCAACTGTTCTGTCAACTGATCTAGCCATCAGAAACTGTGAACATTTTGAACTCCCCTACGCTGAATTGAAGACCCAAGTAACTGAGGCTCTATCCATAGCTCTAAATTTTTCCAATCTCGAAAACATTATAGATCAAGACGTTGCAGCCTATGCTCTTTTCTTTGCCAGCCAAGTTCTTCAAAGTTTGGCCAAGAAGCTTCCATCCTATCCAAGATTTCTTTCTCATTCTGCTTTTGCTTCCAAGAAGCTTGTAGTTGTTATCTGTAGGATACCATTTTCTCACTGAATGACTATCTCATTTCTTGTGCATCCCATTGGTATCTTCCCCTGTGGATTTGATCAGGGGCAAGATTCAGCAACCCCCACCTAGTATTCCTTGCTCAATGCCAGCTCATATGTCCAATGTTCTTGACAAAGCCTGTAGGCAAGCACTTAAGACCGATCTTCCAGCTCTGGTGCCATATTAGGATTACTCAGGGTTACCCGCCAAATGCCTCTTCTTGTTCTGTTGATTCCCCCAAATCTGAGGTATAACGTTTTGCAAGTACTGACATTCCCATCTCCTCCCTAATCACGTTCTTACAGGGATCAGCATCCGCTCAACATTTTTGGATTTGAGTAGGTCTAGCATTATTAGCAACTGATCTTACATAGATTTTAACAGTTTTTTCCTACTGCAATACATCATACCTCCCCTAAGAGGGATAAAGGCGAAATTATCCCCAAGTCTAGGATAACCAATATTGATAAAAAAAAATTATAAAAATATATTTTTTGGTGAATTTTTAAACATTTCTCCTATGTTTCTATCAATCTTTTTATTTATATGGAACATGGCTTTACTTGGTTCAATGGTCATCTTTTTTATACTCCAAACTAAATCTGAGGTATACTTAAACCTGCTAGTTTTCTATGGTTCAGAGGTTTTATTTTTTTAAAAACGTAATTATTATTTTAGTTCAGAGGTCCTTTTTTGGACTAAATCAAATCATTAGGGCATAATTATTTCAATGGCTCAGCAGTCCTTTGGGAACGCTTTTTTTCATTTTTTTTTAATTTATCCGCTGCTTCAAATATCTAGCATGGACTTGATTTACAATCCTTACATCCAAGGGGCTTTTATTATAAGAGGCGTTCATCACCATCTTGGTGATAACCTTGAATGGACCCAAATACAACACATCTATTTTGTTTCTTCACCCAAAATTATGAATATCACAATACGCAACACTTTCATCTATTTGGTATTATGATAAGGCTGTTTGGTTATCATCCGTCGTTTTTGCCTTGATCATCTTAAAAACTTATCCATCCATGGTCTCAGTGTTTTCCATCACTTTCAGAAGTGCACCTTGGATTTCTCAGAGCTCATTTCCATTTTCTTCTTTAAACTTTCTCCTAAAATAGCTCATCCGCTTGCTAGTATACCACTTGGACCATTGGTAACCTTGATAAGCCATCCACATTCTGATGAGAAGCTCCAGCTTTGTGGGCTATCTCATAATCATAAGCCTGTAGCTTTAATGCCCATTAGGACAGTCATCCCTCCGGTTCTCTTAAATTGTGTAACCAACACAATGAGGAGTAATCTGTCACCACTTTGAAGTGTGTTCCAATAATATACCAAAACTATTACATGCATATATTACCACAAGGAATTCACGCTCAGTCACAGTGTGATTCCTCTCAGCTGCTGAGAGATTCCAGCTCACATATGCTACTAGATGTTTGTCCATGAGCTCATCCACTTAGCTCAGGATGAACTGATTGCCATTGATGAAGCATTGGTCTGTATGATAAATTCTTAACTGAAATTTGGATATTTTAAAATTAGAGAATCTATCAAATACTAGCATATCTCATCAAAAGAACTCTGGGCCTCTTTAATCAAACGAATCCTTTTTTCTGATCTTTTAGTAAATGAAAAAGGGGCTCAGCAATTCTCATTAGATCCCGTATGAATCTTTGTTAGTATTTAACCATTCCAAGGGACACTTTGACATCTTGGACACTTTTTGGCACAGCCATTTGTTCTATGGCTTCAATTTTCTGAGCTTGCATGTGCAGTCCACCTGAGTAGATAATGAACCTCAGATATACCAAAATAACTGGAAGAAGTGGCACTTCCTTGGCTTGGTCTTCTTGTTAGCTGCGGAAAGTTTCTTGAAGACTTCTTCCAAGTGGTGTAAATGGTCAGCAAATGTCCTATTGAACACACTTATATTGTCCAAGTACACCAGGACGCATCACAACTTCAGGTCATTTAAGATAGCGTCCATGGCCCCCTGGAACGTCGCAGGCGCATTGCATAAACCTTGGGGCATCATCGTTATTTTTAAACAGCCCCAGTGTGGTAATAATCGCACATTTCTCCTGCTATTCCATTGGAAAATCAATTTGCCAATATCCCAATATCAGATCCATTGCAGATAAATACTTTACTTCTTACAATTAATCTAGCTTATTATCAAATCATGGTAGTGGATACAATTCCTTCCTAGTTATCTTATTCATCTTCCAATAATTGATCACCATTCAATTAGAGCTGTCCTTCTTCTTCACAATAAAGGTAGGGCTTACCCAGGGACTTGTCAATAGAACCAGAAGTCCATGCTTTACTAGTTTGCTGATTCCTTCCTCCACTACCACTTTGGCCACCTTTGACCATCAAATTGGTCTTATATTATTGGCAAATTTCCCAGTGTCAACTTTGTAATTTACATTTCTTGCGCATCACAAATTATGGTCATCCTGGGTGAATACTTCCCAATACTTATTGAATGATTCAAGCACCTATTCCAGATGTCTGTCCATCAGATCAGCGAGTTGCTCTCAATTGACCAATAAATTGATGCTTTCAGTTACCCCTGCCAGTAATCCCATTTCATTAAGGGTCCCAAGATCGTGAAATTTCCTTAATTAAGCCATTGGGATTAGATGAACAAACAAAATGATCTGATTCTTTTGGATCTTCATCAGTTTTTCACTCAAATTTTCCAGGAGAACTCGAATCTCTCCATGGCCTGGTATAACTATTCCAGGAGCCACCCAAGGCTCTACTCTGGACTTACCAGGGGCTTCTGACTTCTCTATACAGCAGCTCAGGTATCTCTAATGTCAAACCTTTGTCAACTAAAATTTGCAATCCAGCAGTATGGTCTTAGAATTTTTCATTTCTCAATGGAATTTCCCCAAATTTATCAGGATTTCTGATAGAATTTCAGTTGTTTTTGTCCAACTAATTGGTATCATATAGGGACAATGCCATCAAAAGTAGATCAGATTGATGAAGTTGTTTCTCCTGGTCAGTGGAGCTTCCCCCATCTTTCTGATAAACCAATGGTAATTTTTGATTCAATATGGTCAACATATTATCCTCAAAGTTACATTTAACTCCATTGTTAAATGGTTTACTGGATTTAAATCGTTAGTAATTATAACCCAAATATCCTAAGTATATCTAAACTTGGGATTCGTGGCCTAGAAATTTCACTTAATAATATTTGACTATGATAACACAGGCTCAAGGGCTTTGTTGGTTAGGTCAGACTGAATAATAATAGTTGACTTAATGACTCGGGCACATGGGCTTTGTTGGTCTATGTCAAATTAGCCTTTAATGTCATTCAAGTTCTTGATTAAATTGATTACTAATTAGTGGTACAAATCGCCTTGGTATGTGCTGCCAATTGCTTGTGAAAGAAATCAATTCAGCTATATGCAGACGCATCTGAAATGCCATCTTGAGAATATTGACATTATTTACACTGACCCTGAGGCCGTGCAAGATGCCCTGAGTCAGAGTAATTGTAGACCCTCAAATGAACATTTTACATGTTCCTCTGCCAAGTGCCATTGAAAATGAGACGTCATGGGTAAGATGTGGTGAACATCAAACCCTTTAAATTATCTTCAAGTTATTACTAATAAAAAACAATCAACTACTACCACTAGTTTATAGTCTAACCTTTAAGCTTTTTGTGTTTAGTACTTTAAGTTGTATTAAGTCGAGTATTTACTTAGGATCAGTAGATCAGGGCAGCGTGCCATTGTCCAAGTAACAACAGTGGAATACAAATTTGAAGTGCTATTACCAAGGAGTTATATCTTGAACTATAGCCACCATCTAGCTTATTGTCATTATACAAAAGATGTACGAAACTCCATCACATTGCAGAAGAAGAAACAGTTATCTGAAGAGGACCAAAATAATAAGTGGCGCTCATGGCTGGGAACGCAGATGGTGATCACGCTGAGCAGGGGAGCAACTCGGCTATATCAATTTTTCAAGGATGAATTTACAAGATTCCAAGGCTCAGCGGACATAAGGAGTCATCAAATTGATAGTCTTACTGAAGAAGTCTTTTTTATTAATGAGGCAAAGAATGCCCTACGTGAAGAAGTGAATTAGTTAAAGAAGAAAATCATAGAAAAAGATAAAGTGATTTCTGCTCCTAAATTGCAAATGACCAACTTGAATGAGAAAATTGTAATGTTGAATGATTGTCAAAGCCAGCACGCCTAAAGCGAATTTACTGATAGTGATGCCTCTGAAGATTATGAGATTAATGGGCCACATCAGCAACTGCCACTTATAATGGTTGCTTTGGCCAACCCAAGTTCTTCTAACCGTGATACAATGCCTCAGCGCCCTAGTACACCTTGCTCATGTCAACAAAGAAGTAATCATAATAACCATTGATGGGAAAGTGATAATTTCAAACCAGCAAACCTGCCTGCTTTTGACAAAAATGGATATATAACCACTTTTATCAAACGCTTTGAAGTGGCCATGTA
Source organism: Massospora cicadina (assembly GCA_022478985.1). NCBI lineage: Eukaryota > Fungi > Entomophthoromycota > Entomophthoromycetes > Entomophthorales > Entomophthoraceae > Massospora > Massospora cicadina. The sequence goes on from JAKSZP010014682.1 coordinate 8,787, forward strand.
TGGGGCTAGTGACTGTAACAAAACAGCTACTATGATCAACTGCTTCGATGAATGGATTATTGAGTTAATTATGCCTCATTTGGATGAAAAACCAACCTATGCCAAAGTCAAAGGGGCCGTGTTTCATGTATTTGAAGGTCCAGAACGAATGTCAAAAAGAAAATCCAAATTCATGAATATCAGCTTTAAGAAAGATGAAACTATTGACATCTTTTCAGATCAATTCTATTGTGAAGCTCAAATTTTTTAGGTGCAAGGGCTATAATTGATTTTGATGCCAAGATTGCATTACAGCATGCAATACAACCTTACCAAATTTGACAAACGCCTTATTGCCTGCTTTTGTGCAAAATCTTGCAGCATCTGAATTGGTTGATCATTTGCACAGATGTTCAAAAAAATTATGGCCCTCCTAATATCAGGTACAGATCAGGACCTGCTGCCTATGCTAAAAATCCCTTTGAAAACGATATTGACAGTTATCCACCTGTAAAAGATGAACAAAACTCAAATACAAGGGCCTCATGCCCATTAAATGAGATCACTTACTATAAATGCAATCATAAAGGACATTATGCTTCCCAATGCCATTTGCGTGGTGTAAATGTAGTCCTTCCAAGAAATGCACAGGTGGAGGGAAAAGAACAAGCACAATAGATGCGGGATGATCCATTGTGCCAAAAACACCAGTTCCACCTGACCAACATGAAAACATGGGCCACAGGACCTCAATTATTAGCAATAAGAATTCTATTTTAGCACTGAATGAAGAATTTATGGACGTACATGTGGTAACTCGCTCTCAGAGTAAGGGTGTCATACCTGAAGCCTCTGAAGTAGTAGCTAAACCATATGTGCATAAGATATTTGAGAATACTCAAGCTGAGGGGCTGTGCAATGCAGCAGATATCCCAAGCTTGAAGGGGATGAATAAGCTATGCCAATTGACACATTCATCAATGAATGTCCTAGAATTGGAAATACCTGAAGCATGCTCTTAACTCGTTGGATTCTTCCCATATCCACTTAGTAAGCTCTATTGATTCTTATTAAAAAAAGAAAAAAAATAAAAAAATGAAAAAAATGAAATATAAAAAAAATAAATATAAAACAAAAAATATAAAAAAATGTTAAAACTTATAAAAATGAGAAAAACAATTATAAAATTAATTTAATTAATAAATTTTTAAGCCTTATCGCCACTAAAGCTAACATCCCTTTTTTGGGGGGGGAGAAGATTGAAATTGAAGCCAAGGGGGCCAGTTCAAGTTTGCCGAGGATTGCTGGAGCTGCAGCAGGCATAGAAGTAGAACTTTTTGGAAAACTTTGAAGTATAGCCGGTTGAACCTACCTAGGAAACAAAGGCAAAATGCCTGAACTAACTATAGCATGCATCATGTAATTGTGGAGTTTAAGAAGAAAGGTATATCCAGGGCCAAAAGGCTATTAACATAACATCCTATTCTGAAGGTTGAGAAAAAATGGATGTTGTGACCAAGAAAAAAAGAACACCTTCCGCTGTTATCCAGTCAAGGAGGGGGAAGTGTTGAATAGTTGACTGGATCTAAATCATCAGTTATTATAAACCAAAAATATCCTAAGTATATCTAAACTTGGGATTGTGGCCTAGCAATTTCACCTAATAATAACTGACTATGATAACACAGGCTCGAGGGCTTTGTTGGTTAGGTCAGAATTAATAATAATAGTCAATTTAATGACTCAGGCACATGGGCTTTGTTGGTCTATGTCAAAATTAGTTTTTAATGTTGGTTGAGTTTTTGATAAAACTAGTTACTTTTTAGTGGTACAAATCGCCTTGGTATGTGCTGCCAATTGCTTGTGAAAGAGAATCAGTTTAGCTATTTGCAGACGCATCTTAAATGCCATCTTGAGAATATTGACATTGTTTACACTGACCGTGAGGCCGTGCAAGATGCCCTGAGTCAAAGTATTTGTAGACCCTCAAATGAACATTTTACACGTTCTTCTAGCCAAGTGCCATTGAAAATGAGACGTCATGGGTAAGATTTGGTGAACATCAAACCCTTTAAATTATCTTCAAGTTAATGCTAATAAAAAACAATCAACTACTACCTTTAGCTTATAGTTTAACTTATAAGCTTTTTGTGTTTAATACCTTAAATTGTATTAAATCGAGTATTTACTTGGGATCAGTAAGATCAGGACAGCGTGCCATCGTCCAAGTAACAACAGTGGAATACAAATTTGAAGTGCTATTACCAAGGAGTTATATCTTGAACTAAAGCCACCATCTAGCTTATTGTCATCATACAATAGACGTATGAAACTCCATCACACTGCAGAAGAAGAACAAGACATCTGAAGAGGACCAGAATTCAACATTTATACTTTTGTAGATCTCCATCTCAATAAGAATATTATAATTTTGGTTGCTCAAAACTGTTGCTGGGGCGGATAGAACAAAATATCTAAATTGGAGTGACAGAGCGCCATATGCTCCACAGGAGATGGTGGTATTTGGCCAGCTGTCCCATATTCTTTCTTGTGTTCTAAATTGGGCGAGATCCTCATCTTCTTCACCAGCTTGGTTGAGACGATATTAATAGGCGCTTACTGTCAACTATTGCCTGCACTTTTTTTAGTACTAGATGGTCCCAACCCAAGGGGGGGATTCATCGATGTTTATTGAATTACGCCTGGGCTCCTAAGAGCCTGAGGCGAGGGAAGGGGAGGGAGGAGGCATCGAGAAAGAGAGGGGTTTGCGCGCCAGAGCCGTGCTGCAGTGACAACTGAGCGGGGAGGGTTGGCGACATAGTGCAGACCTTCAGGGCCATCTCAAAGTGTACCTGAAAGTGGGTGATCATGTGTGGAAGGGTCCACACCTGCTGGTCAAAGGCAGCACGAAGGAAGGAGTTATGGATGGTCCAGATGGCTGTGGCATAGGCGAGGACACGGAGGGGTCGGTGGCAACCAGGCAATGTCTGCTCAAACATGAGGTCTTGCACAGGGTGTCCAGACCAGGGCTGAGCATGGAGGAGCGCGCGGGCCTTTGGCCAAAATGTGGCGACACCTGGACAGGTGAAAAAACGATGGAGGTGGGAGTCAATAGGCTCCACACAGCGGGGGCAGCTTTGGTGCTGGAAAGTAGGGCCAGTCCGGTCCCCTGTCCTGTATGAACAGTGGAGCACCCTCCATAAGGTGTTGGACACCTTTTCTGACAGGATGGGGTGATAGACGTCCTTCCACAATTCCTTAAGGTCAAATCTCACGGAGGGAGGGAGGAGCTCAAGGAGCCTTGGGCGGATGGGAGGACGATCTTGGGGGTTGAGGCGAGTTGTGACAACTTGTCCATTGTGCACAATTGCATGGCGACGGGGGCTGAGGCCAGGGCCTTCCCTTCTGTATGGGAAGGCATGGTGGATCCGCGCGCCTACTCGTTTCAGGGCAAGGAGAGCCTGGTTCCAGTAGGGGGATGAGGATGGTTTTAGGCGATGGCCTGGGTGGTTTGTGAGCCACTCCCCTAATGAGGTCAGAGATGCTCTAGGAAGACCCAGAGCTGCTGACACTGACTGGCGGAGGGCGGGCGCCCATTGGGGCATGGGGTTCGCGTCCCAGCAGACAATCGGCCATAGGAGCTTCAGGAAGATTGTGGTGGCGTGGGATCGCGTGTCCAGAAGCCCTAGGCCCCCTCCATTGCAGGGTCGGGCAATGGTTGAGAGGGCCATTGGTGGATGGTTTGAGCCCCAGATCCAACAGCGGATGAGTACATTGAGCCGCGTATAAAAGGCATCTGTGAATGGGCAGACGTGCGCTAGGAACCAGCTTTGGAGAGGAGGAACACATTGGCCATCAGAGCTCGACCCTGGGGGGTGATGTGCCGCCGGTTCCAGCTGGCAATCCTGGAGTTAACTGCTGCAAGGAGAAAGTCCTCATTGTCTTTTAGCGCAACTCCTTGTTGGTTGGTGAGAACGCCCAGGTGACGGAAGGTACCGCGCTCAGGTTCAATACCAAATGGTGGGGGGAAGGTGGGGGAGCCGACCTGTACAACTGTTGTCTTGGAGGTGTTGACCATGGCGTTGGACGCCTTGGTGTACCTCTCAATGGTCACAGCAGCGAGGGCAACATCCCCAGGGCAGCCAAATGCAATGGCAGTGTCATCTGCAAATGCCATGGTGCGTGTGGGGGCTTTACCTGAGACCAGAATCCCTGTTAGCTTGTCCTGTAAGGAGGCCAAGAGGGGGTCAAGGGTGATGTTAAAAAGGATAGGGCTCAGGGGGTCCCCTTGCCGGAGACCTTGTCCAACTGGTACTGCCACTGTAAAACCCATTGACGCCAGGACTCTGGTGTGGAGCTGGTCATAGAGCGCTGATATCCAGCGCCTAGCTGCGGGTGGGAGATGGAAGCGGGCCAGGGAAGCATCAATATACTTCCAGGCTACCCGATCATATGCTTTCTCCATATCCAGGAGAGCCACAAAGCCATTCACCTTATGAGAGTTAGCAGTCAAAGTCACGTGAAGGTCATTATAGTTGTCCTATAACGACCTCCCCGGAATAAAACCGTGCTGGGATGGGGAGAGGCGAGGTGACACCCATTTGGTGATGCGGTTGGCCAGAAGCTTCGTGAAAAGCTTGTGGTCTGTGTTGATCAACGCTATGGGGCGCCAGTTCGCCAGGTTCTCACGGTCTGACTTCTTGTGAATGAGGGTCATGATTGAGCCTCTGGAGTCGGGGAGGACCTCGCCATTCACCAAGAGTGCAGCAAAGAGGTCGCGGAGGGTTCTGGCTATCACTGCAGGTTCCAGAAGGTACACCTCAAAGGGTATTCCGTCTGGGCCTGGGGCTTTAAGCCGTGGGGATTTCAGAAGGGTTTCCATCACCTCCTGGATGGAAATAGGCGCCAGTAGAGCCTCATCAGCCCGTGGGTCAATGGGCGGCTCTGGAGCCCGCCACAGGAAGTCTTGGATGTCCGATGGGTCCACCTGGGTGGCATGGAAGAGGCTGGAGTAGAAGCGGTGTAGTTCCTGCGTGATTTCCTCCTTATCTGAAGTGGTTGTAGTGCCAATCTTCAGTGCAGTAATATCCTGCGCTGTTGACCGGGCTTTCTGTTTCTGAAAGAAGAAGCGGGTGGAGCGTTCCCATTGAGCATAGTAACGAGATGTTGTAAAGTTTGCTGCCCGTTCTTCCTGAAGTGTGAGCTCCAAGCGTAGTGCTTCCTGCGCCGCTTCCCAGTCTTCCAACCATCTGGGAGAGGGCGAAGGCTGGCAGTTTCGCTCTAGATGTCTGATTCTGGCTTCCGCCCTTTTGACTCTGGCGCGAGCTGCAGTCATCTGGGCTTTGGCACAGTTGCAAGCAACGCGGGTGATGCCCTCCTTGGTCACCGTCCATCTAGCCTTGTGGTCAAGCAGGTGGGGTGGGGGGGAGGTACGAGTCTCCTGGATGGTCATAGACAGCTTCTCTTTAGTGAAGGGGTTGTTGAGAAGAGCTGGGGCAACCCTAGGCCAGAACCTACGCGACGATCTAAGTGTGGTGGTGAGGACAATGGTGAATGACCTGTGATCACTCAGATGGTTGTCACGAGAGATGGGAGAGGAGACGCGGCTAATTATCAGGGGGCCAATCAGTGCCATATCTATGCGTGACGCTGACTGGAAAGCTCCTCCATCATACTGAATCCTAGTCATGCAACCTAGGCCAGACGCAGAGGGTGGAAGCGCATCTATAAAGCCACTCAAGCGAAGGAAATCCTGGAGGCGACTTGATCCAGGGCGTTCCTTTGCTGCAGGGGGTAAGAGTCATGGACGCGACTTATGGTTGTGTTGAAATCTCCTAAGAGGACTGTATTACGTGGGAGATTGAGTTGGAGGAGATCTTCCAAGAGCCGATTTTGCTCCTGACCTGCATTAGGCAGGTAGATGCTTGCAGCGAAGAAGGAGAAGTCAGGAGTGGTGAGTTTGGCCAGTATGAGGCGGCCACCTAGATATTGTGAAAAAGAATGGGTTTTAACCCAGGGATTCAAAACAATAAGGGCGGCATGGTTTGTCCAGAAGGAGTTGCCTCCAAACTGTTCATTCCATGCAGATTGTTCGTGGGGGAAAATATGGGGCTCCTGGACAGCAGCGATGTCAATTTGTGCTGACCTGAAGTTTTGGAGGAGGCGGGCTCTGCTTAAAGTCCCGCAACCCATTTGCGTTGATGGATTGCAGGGCCAGGGTGCTTCCATGGGGACTCATAGCTGTTCCCCTCCATGTCCTGGGGGTTGCCAGCGCTTAAACCTGCTGCTGTGAGGCGGCTAGTTTTGAGTCCTTTAGCTTGACTATAAGCTGCAATCCGTGAGGAGCGTCGAGGGTTCTGAGGGGAAGGAGAGGGTGGGGGGCGGAGGACCCAGTAAGCCAGCCTAGGATGCTGCCCCACTCCGTTGCAGGGGAAGGACCTGAGGGTGCTCAATGGTGACCTCCGCGGTGTCCCCATTTGATGAGTCTGAGTCCATATTCACTTCCTCCAACACTGCAAAGGATCCGCGCGAAATGGACTGTGGGGTTGGGGTAGGACTCTTTGAGGTGGCACTTCTACCGCAGGCCGCAGGTTGCCAGTCCATGCTGGTGGGCATAGCTCCATTGGGAGCTGAGGGTTGATGAGATAAATCGCTGGTGGAGGTTGGTGGGGGTGCCGCGGAGCCCTGAGCGGGGGTGGCTGACGAGGGGCACCCTGTGGGAGATGCCTTGCGCTTGGTGAGAGAGGGAGTTGACTCTGGGAGATTGGAGGGGGTGCCCATTGGAAGGGGGGCATGAGCGCGAAGGTATCCCATACCAATAGTGGGGTTAGCTGTTTCAACTGCTAGGCGTAAGGCCTCAGGGGACAGGTCTTGAAGGGGATTCCATTGTGTGGGTTGTGGAATTGCTGCTGCAGCCACGTGGGATCGTGTTTGTCCTGGTTTAGGCCCCTGGGTGGTGGCTAAGAGGGCTTGTTTTCGAGCTGTGCAGCCACTATACAAGTGTCCAAGGGCGTTACACCATGAACACCGGGGGCGCGCCTGATCAGGGTCAACAAAAAAATCTCAGTGCATGCCCCAACTACCGCCACACGAGGAATAACCTCAATGTTGCGGGATACAGTGGGGGAGGGGATGAACGACGCCCTAGCAGTGCGAGCTCTTTGAGTGGGAGCATAGTAAGAGGGGACGCTAAAGTCCACTGAAAGAACAGACCCAAACTCCATTAAACCACGATGGAGTGCCAGTTTAAGAGACTCAGGATCAACAGTCGTTGGTAGGTTGGAAAAAGTAACCCATGAAATTTTCTCCAGGTGAGAGCATGTGCGGGAGATGCGAAGAGATCCGCGTGGAATAATGACCTGGAGGGTGGCAGCATGGTCAGCAAGGGCAGCTTCAGTGAAGCCCACATTGATGTAGTGGCCCTCCACTGATTCATGGATGGTGGTGTTAATTGGGAATGTCTTCGCAATTGCTGCAAAGTATGAGAAGTAATCCTCTGTATAGAATTCAACAGGGTTATGTCTGTAATAAAGGCGAATTGCATGGGAGAGGGTTGAGCGAGGTAGAGCTTTTTGCGCTCTAGTTTCGGCCCATTTCTTCTTAACATCAGCAATAAACGCCACTTCACGGGGATCAGCTTTGGGTATCGTTGGTGCCAGAGGTTTTTGCCACGCCCCAGTGGCTCCTTTGGTACGTTTGTGTTTGCTTTGGGATGCAATTGTGGGTTGATTGTGAGCTGATGGTTTGGACAAGTTTGCGGAGTTCCCTTGTTGCTGGAATGTTACAGCAGTTGCTGGCGTCATATTAAATGGAGTGGCGGTTTGTTGGGCCTCGCTAAATTGGGGAGGCCCATCAATATTGGAATTAACTCCAGCCAGTTGGGAGGAGGGAGATGTTTTATCACCATCCCAATCTATTTGGGTAAATTCAGCCCGAGTATTTGCTGTGATTTCTTGGGCAAAACTCACTGGCTGATTGGTGAATTGGTCGTTTTCAGCATATGGAGATAAAGTGCCAACTTGAGAAGTGCCGATTATGGGGCTTAAATGGGACGGGCGAGATTGGAACTGGTGTGAAGTTCCAAAATCTGAACCATTTGAATCCTCATTGGGAAGAGTAGATTGTCCCAATTTGGTGCTTAGTGAACCAGAATGTGCGGCTAATCCAATTTTACATCCGAGGGTTTGGGGGCCAGGTGATTGTTGGGCCTCGCTAAATTGGGGAGTCCCATCCAGATTGGAATTAACTTTATCCAATTGGGAGGAGGGCGATGTTTCATCACCATCCCAATCTATTTGGGTAAATTCAGCCCAAGTATTTGCTGTGATTTCGTGGGCAAAACTCATTGGCTGATTGGTGAATTGGTCGTTTTCAGCATATTGAGATAAAGTGCCGACTTGAGAGGTGCCAATTATGGGGTTTAAATGGGACGGGTGAGATTGGAACTGGTGTGAAGTTCCAAAATCTGAACCATTTAAATCCCCATTGGGAAGAGTAGATTGTCCCGATTTGGTGCTTAGTGAACCAGAATGTGCGGCTAATCCAACCTTACATCTGAGGATTTGGGGGCCAGGTAGCTGGGTATCGCCCCTCATGGAGGGAGCCAGAAACACGGCGTCAGCAATAATAGATGGGGATGAATTAGCTGACACAATGAGGGAGGTGAATGCCTGGATGGGCTGAGTTGCATTCAACTGAGCAGACGCCATTAAAACAGCGTGGGTGATGGCCTCCTTGGTTGGAGGGGGCCCAGCGGGTTGGTGGGAGGCAGCGCACACAGAGCTGTTAGGCGTGCAGGTTGCAGAAGTGCGATCAGGTGAACTGGCGCTAGTTGGAATAGCTCCAGGTTGGGGGGTGGTGCCTGCTTTCATGGCTGCTGCTTGAGAGCGGGTGATTCTGGTTGACCCTGAGGTGGGTAACCGAGGGTTGCTTCGTTTGGGGGTGGTGCTGGCTCGTTTGGCATAGCCTGCGGGTTCTTTTGCGGGGTTTCCCGCCATATTTGCTAATAGTTTTCGTAAATCTCTTTAGTGGAGCTAAATTTCAGGCTGAATTGATTTTCGAAAAGTGATGCTTAGCAGAAAGAGATTCTTACCCAACTATTGCCTGCACTCATAATCCATTACCCAGTATATCTATATATGTGCACTCGGATTATTGTAAAATCATATTTACTGTGTGTTAGTGGCATTATTTGCCAAATCAATGGTGTGATTTATCTGCGTTAATAGATCAGTAAATGATTCCTTGATCATGCTAAGGGGGATAGACAGGTTTGCCTCATCTAATTTGACCTCAGCCAATTCTTCCAGATCCACTCGCAGCTTGAATCTTGTCCACCAGTTGTTGAGCATACAGCTAAGCAACTTCCTTAGTTATTTTGGGGTCAATACCCTCTGCTCCAGATCTGTTTACTGTGTTAACATCTAAATTGACCACTTGATATAGTTGATCCTGCGCATCATCGTTGATGAATAAATCATTAACATCAATCTCTTCATGTAATATTGGGGGAACGGTTTTATCCACAGCTTTAAACTATTTCTCATCTAAGCAGTGGGCCCTTTTACATACTCCTGTTAGGGTTGAACTCTTTCGCCTGGCCAAGATTGATCTGTTCCTTAGGCTTCTTACAGTTAACAGTGAAATGTCATCATCCTCTGCACTGGTAACAGCATTTTTATTTCTTACTAATCTGCTTAAACTTTTTGGGATTATTCCTAGACATGGTTTTATATTTGGACTCCTTAGCGCCCTCAGTCCCCTTTGTAGGATTAAAATTTCATACTGGGCTCAATTTGAAACTTCTATTAAGGTTATTAAATGTATCTCCTAATATTTCAAATGATCCACCATCAGCGCGGTAATCTCAATAGCAAACATGGAAGGTATCATTTAATGTAAATCACAATAGGACCAAAGGGTTTTTATTTCTGCTTGGAGTAACTTTCAAGAAAAATTATTTAAGTAAAAAAGTAAAGTAAGTCTTACTAGCCTATGACTACTTTCTCCAAAGCATCCAAATGAGCTTAAATTCTCCGCTGGCTGCTCCCATGTGGGCAGAGGCGAAACTACACCTATCGTTTTCCATCTACCGGGAAAACATGCTCAGACTGGTTTGTCCAGTCCCACCAAATCATTGGGTCTGCTCAATTCACCTAAGGATCTTGCCATACACCTTGCACGTGCCCATGCAGTGCCTCACAGTCCACTTGTTCCCCTAATCCTAGCTGCATTTAAGTCTTTGGGTTGAATATAGAAAATAGTTCCCATATTCCAAAAAAGCTAATATTGACATGGCCCAGGAAGTGATGCTGCTAGCCAGTTCTATAGATTTCCGCCTCTATAGGTGATATTTAAATCTAGGCTTCACTTGTGAAGCTGACGCCACCACTGTGGCCACCGTGCCTCTGGTTTTCCAATGCACCCCTATCCCAACAACGCGCACCCAGCTCCCCACAGACACCACTATGGTGGTTCACTTTACAGGGTTGTCCACTTAAGTTCCCCCATGTTGCTCCATCAGGAGTTGATGGAAGGTTTGGCAGCGTATGGCCTCATACTATCCTTCAGTTTGTGGTCCCTGATGGGGCCGCTCACCTCGCTGGGCCTCAGGCACTCACCATTATTATCCCAGAATTTTATAAAATCTCTCAATCAATCCCCCATGTCATTATTCCTTCTGCCCCCGACCACCCATTCTGGGCCCATGTCTAGGGTGGGGGACCATCTTATCATCATGCTTCAAATTAGATCTCTTGAAGTCTAGATTTCCCTCTCTTTCTACTTCCGCCGTCCCTGCGTTGTCTCCATCTGGCCTCAATTTGATATGCACCCCACTGACTTTCCATTATTTTGGACAATCCTTCCCCCTCCAAAGCCTGCTGCTACTACAGTGTCTGCAGCTACCAATCAGCCCTCTCCTCAGTCCAGTGCCACCTGCGCCTCACCCAATCATAAATCAGCCTGGACAACAGTCCAGTCCCACATTATTCTTCAATCACCAGTCACAACACATCAATTCACTGACCATAATTTTCAGTATGACTTGAACCCATGAACCTCATTGGATGAAACCAATTAGATGGGTATATAATTAAAAAAATTGAAAACCCGAATCAAAAAATTCTTCCAGGTACAACACCCCATTTAGGTCCCTTAACGTTTACCACCCTCCAACCAAACTCCTTTGTGTTCAGATCTGACTACCAGCTCGCTATTGCAGAAGCTGCTCACCCAGATATTTTCAACATCCGCAATATTACTGATTCATCAGTGGCGATGCTTGCCAAGAAACTCCCTCCTCCCATTATTGCTCCAAGCATAGCCCCACAGGGCAAATGTGATATAGTAAACCTCCACAAACAAGTAAATGCCACCATCCAGAAAGTTGATATCGCTTCACAGACCAAACCAAAAATCACCTATGCCACCTTTGCTTTATTTTCCAGTTTCCTTCCATTCTCCTTCATTCAGAGAACTGCTTTTCCAAATACATAGGAGCAATATTTAATGCAGGTAATTTCTGCACCCAGCTGATCAACCGCCTACTCATCCCCCATGTCACTGATCACCTAACGCATATCTCTCCACCTTGACCTGCACTTTTGCCTTTGGTATGGACTCCATTGCTGAGGGTGAGCTCCCAATCCCCCTTCCCCTTCCAACATGGTGGTTTAAGTGCACGTCACTTTCCCACCTTGTTGGTTGTGTTCTCGTTCATCTGTATTTTTCACGCTTATTTTAAGCGGTCAAGTAGTTCTGTTTGGGTAGGTCTGTTCGTTCTTTTTAACTTTAAAGCTTCAGTAAGGTCTATCTCCTGGTCAGCGTGCCTCAATTAAATTTAAACAAAAGAGATGAAAGACCACTTGTAACATTATCCATGCATCAAAGTTGTCCAGTGCTTTTGCTCTGACCAAAAGTTGTGATTCTTGGTAGAAACAATTGGCAAAACTCGCAAAAGGTTCATCCTTCCAGAATTTGGATTCCCATTATTTCTTTCTTGCACTTTAACATGCGCGTGTGATTTCCAAATTCTTTCATGATGGTCACCCTGGCCTCTGATTATGACCAGCTGTCCCTCTCTATATGGGGCAACACTAAATTCTGACAATTGGTGTCCAAACAGTTCATCACCGTCAAAGCCTTTTGACAATCACCATTATCAGACATTGTCAAGTCAAATAATCATAAATGTTCAGGAGCGTTATCCCTATGAATGTAGGTAGTTTCAGCATAGCTTTAAATTCATTTGAAGTTTCTCTAGCCACCATTCTTAGTTTGGCTACTCAACTAACTTGAGGAGTGATTTTGGGAATCATCTCTGAAATTGCTGTGAATGCAGTCACATATTTTGTGAAATATACGTCTTCCCAAATGGAGTTATTGGGGTCCTCTCTTTTTATCAGTCCCCGCATAGGGCTTGCATTCACTTTTATGAGTCTTCAACTCCTCCACTTGCTTCATCAGCTGTTCTATATCTGTGCTGAATACCAAAAATTAAATGCGATCTGCTTCACATTCCATTTTTAAGAATAAAACTTCTCAAACTAAAACTCCTTTCTTTTTCTTTAGTGACGTTACTTTTCCTAGTAACTCATGCTGAAACTAAAGACATCTTCAACTCCTTCCTCAATTTTGGTAAAACAATCCTCCAAGACAGCAATTTCTTGATGATCCTTTGGATTCAAGGCGTTCTTGTTGAAGTTGCCAACTTCATCCAGAGTTTTCTTACTCATCCTTGTACGATATCTTGTCCTAGTGTATCCCACTCAGCTACAACACCCATTTTGAGCACCAATTTTTAAGATTTAGTAACTATTGGCCCCTGAGTGAGCACCAATTGTTAATTTTTAAGGATGCTTTTCTTCTTTTTCACAAATATTAATTCCTATAATGATAACTTGTACAGGTTTGGTTTGTGAACTATTTGTGTTGTCTGATGATATATGATATACATTTGTAATTTTATGGGGGTGGAAGGCGCGTTGGTAGGGCGTACGGCTACCAATCTGAAGGTAGCAAGTTCAACTTTTGCCCTTCGCACATCAATCAGGGTGCCAGCTGAAGGAAGCTATTGGCAGTTAGTAGGTCTAATAACACGAAAACCTTACCCATGACGTAACCAGAAAACTTGAGTCCTGATCTGTAGGTAGAAAAACTTTCTATGATGGAGTTGACCCTGCTCAGGTTCATGTCAATAACTTACTTTCTTTCTTTTGGTAATGTCCGCCCCCTGGCTACTTTGTCTCAAATATATAAAATACAATTAATAATATTATGAAGACTATTATCTGTAGTTGAATAGATAACCAGTGTTGGTCTAATGCTTGACCAGTATTCCTCCTCAAAATATCCTAGATGACTTCAGTATGGATTTATACCCTTATCCAGCTAACTTGATCCTTGCTCAGATACCTAGTTTACAGCCTTTCCTCTAGTGATTGAAATCAGTAGCAATTCCTGTTGTTAACTTTTTGGAAGATATGGCTTATTTCCGCTGAACGAGTTGCACAAGGGTTAACCCACTGAGCAACAGGCCAATGATATGGAGATCTTTAGTCCCTTAAATGAACGTAATAAAATTATATAAAATAGGAGGTGATTGCCCCAACTATGCTACTTTTATTTAATATAATAAATACAGCAGATCTTCTCTGCTCACGCTCCTTCTTGCTCCTACTCACTTCTTTCTTCTTTTTCTCCTCTTCTTCTTAAAAAACCTCCTTCACTTCTCTCTTGCTCAACCCTTAACCCTCTGTATTCCTCAACGGACTCAACACATTTCGCTTGGTCAATCTTGATTCGCTATCAATGTAGAATTTGTTTGATCATCGAGGCTTCAATAGAATTTCCTTGATGGCCAAATCCTATTTGATTCAATTGATTCACCTCACATTGCTCTATCCTATTACTCACCTTTGGAGCTCGCTTCGCCTCTAATTTATGATTCACCAGAACACTAGCTTATCGCCCAGTCATATTGAAATCTCAACATTACCACCCCTTGACTGGACAATAAGTGCCTATTGCTTGTAGGGCTGAAAGAACTTTGCATGTACTTGGTTGATTATCTGACCACCCATGGGTTCCTTAATGGTGTAGCCATCAGCCCCAGTCTTCTCAATGATCTCAAATGGTCTGCTCCATATGCTGGCAAGCTTGTTCCTTATTCCAAAACCATGTTGGTCATGAATCAGGCCCAATTTTCCTACACCAAACTGTGGAAGACTGCTGCAGCTACATTGATCAGTCACATGATCCTGAATCTTCATGGTAAGTGTGGGATCCGCTAATGGAGGCCACAAATAATTTCTCATAGTGAGAAACTTACTTTTTAATAGAAGTATAAAATAATGTTTATTTAAAGTTTTTATATTTTTTATTGTTCTAAGTGCAGCAAAACCAAGAAAGGCCCCTTTGTCAATACTAGCTTTTCCTTTTTAAACTAGTTCAAATTTTGAGACCATTGATATTCGAGGCAAAAGAATACAAAGCTCAGTTGTCTAAATTAGGGAATATAGGTTTTTGGCCTATCAGATCGGAGATAAAAATTTTTGAGGCAAAACTGACCCATGTGGTAACAATTGGATGAATCATATCCAATCACCAGTGAGTAAAATCTTTGCACGTTGGTGGTGGTCAGACTTGACTGGTAATGATTGGGTAACTCGGCGATGGTCAGACTTGGATGGTAATGATTATCTATTGTTTACCCTATCATCTTCGAGTAAAATCTTTGCACCTTGGCGGTGGTTAGACTTGGATGATAATGATTGGTTAACTCGCACCCAATCATTGTCAGGTAGCATCCTCTTGCCTTGCAGAGGTTCTGATCTGCACGATATTATACTCTTTGGATTTGACTGAGGAGTCAGAGTAATCCTATAGTTAGTATCTACTTTTTTAAGCCGATTTTTATGATAAATCGTGTTTTTTCAATGGTTAGGATTCCACCGAGAATCTGCTAAGGTCTTTTTCCCCATGGGTACTCATATCATTGTAATCCCCATTATTATTTGAAGATCAGGCAGGAGATGGCCAATCATAATAGCAGATTTGAGAGCACTATTACCTCCAACATTCTTTTTCTTAAGTCAAGAAAGAGAATGTCTGACACCTTCATCACCTCCTTCTGCAGATTTGCTACCAACATCTTCACTTCCCCCTGCCCTGGTAACAGTAACCCAGGAGCCACATGAGGTTTGAGCCGTGATTGTTGATAGGGCCCCACAACCTCCCTGTACAGACCTCCCAGTATATCAATTTTGGGCTCAGTCCCATTTAGGACCTGATTCCAAGAAGGGATAGTCAAGCATTCACAGCTCGTAGTGGAATCCCTTTAGACTTATAAATCTGGTTTGGAAGCATTTGGGTCCTCCACTTCATCCAAAAATATCTTATAGGAATCACACGATTGCTATAGGCAAGATTAATTTGGCTAGAGCGGATTGGGTCATCTGGGACTCCGTTGGAAGTAAAATAGATGGGGATCCATTATCCCAGGATGCATAAGGTTTCATCTTCCATATTAACCACAGCCCCAATTAACATGTCATAGTGGTCATTAGGCAACACCACCGCTGGTGCGGATGCGCCAGCTGACCCAAACCTCAAAGGCAATGAGCTATATGCGCCTTCTGACATGGTACTCTGTGCCCCGCAGTTCCATACACTACTCGGTGGTCCACATCTGTCTTCAGCGGAAGCTTAGCCACAAGCTTGGTGAATATTATATTGACTGGAGCGCCTGATCAATGATCGCCTAAATTTTAGTATTTTGTACAAATATGTCACATTAGGTGCATTCCAAATAAAAGAACCCTTGGTGTTTGATACATAAATAATCAAGGGCATATGATTATCCAGAAAAGTGTGCATACCAGCCTCAACATGAGGATACTCTTGGGCAACTTTTTCTACAGGAATCGCCACCTCCACCCCTCCAAAGCTGAGTCATATGTGGAAGGGTCACCGCCAATCACACCATTCCACTCAAGGATTTGCAGGCGTATGGCTTATACACATCTTGGCGAAACCCCATGTCCGCATTATTGGGGTCTCTTCCTCAGCTTGAGGCCAAAAGGTGGTAAGGGATCTGTTGTTATAGTTATTCCTCAGAGTGTGCCCCAGGGCTGACACAAAGTGATTCATGATGAACATCAGGAACAATTACATCTGAATCAGCGGAAGCAGAGCGTCCCATCTCTACTCCACTTGCCCTTTTCCCTGTTCATTTGGGACCACGGATACTTAGTGGACCCTTGGTTTGGCCTGACAACTAACCATATAATGACCTGTTTGGTCACATGAGAAACAAGCGTTTGGGACCAGCACTTGTCTATGTTTCGCCCCAGAAGGTCTAGCTCTACTATTGAGCCACGGTTTTCTATGGACCCAAGGATAAGCGGTT
This sequence comes from Massospora cicadina, assembly GCA_022478985.1. Classification (NCBI taxonomy): domain Eukaryota; kingdom Fungi; phylum Entomophthoromycota; class Entomophthoromycetes; order Entomophthorales; family Entomophthoraceae; genus Massospora; species Massospora cicadina. The sequence continues at coordinate 25,174 of JAKSZP010014682.1, forward strand.
TGAACATAATAGGGATGGAAAGGATCCACACATGAGTTAAGAGACTGAGGAGTGACCCGCCGATTTCCCCCATATTGGTGGGATCCTTTGTTTAGCGAAATTTTGGTGGCAGATACAGGATCCTTCCGCTCCACATTGGGAGCACTAAAGTTGATGGATAAATGGCGTAAATGACAGATGATTTTGATTAACTCTGCACTCTCCTGAAGAGTGTATGCCATAGCATTATGCAATTCGCTGTAGGGCTTGATAGCCACTGTCATCGCTATGCCCACCTCCTCATTAGATAAGACATTTGCACCCAACAACACATGAGCATCATTAGTGAACTGCTCCACAAACTGTATTAAAGACTCATGTTTTGGAAAGATATTGTTAAAAAGTCTGCCTTGCGCTGAGCCATTTTTGCTTTGCCCCCAAATAGGCGAATTACAGTCTCCTTCACCTCTTGGTAAGCTACAGTACTTTTTTAAGATAACATGTAACTTGATCGGCACTTGAAACATCTAACACAGACAACAACAGTTTAGCTTTCCATTGATCTGAAGCCCCCTCTATGGCGAACTCAAACCGCTTGGAAAACCCATGTATGTTACCATCACGGTTAAATGGGGCAGCCTGTCACTGCAGATTTCCTTTTCCTTAACAACTTTTTCTAATTTATACTCTGCACAGTCTAGCCGCTCCATTGTGCTGCTCAAAAGGTTGGCAAGTTGGTTGGCAGGGTCACCTACCAGGAGCAGTTGATGTTTGCATGGTTGATCTGCTCAGTGGTATTCTTATTCTCCTGAAAAAGCACTTTTTACACCTGAAGTAAGGTATCCAAAGCAAGATTCAGTTCCCCATAGTAAGAGAATTCAGTCACCGGGGGTGGTACCCCATCAAAGTGATCCTGTTGCGCCATAGGTGTAATTGAGAAAGTTGTTATTAGTTGATCAATGGGCCCCCTGTAGTGAGCACCACTGTTAACTTTTTGGTGGATATGGCTTATTTCCGCTGAACAAGTTGCACAAGGGCTAACCCACTGAGCAACAGGCCAATGATATGGAGATCGTTGGTCCCTTAAATGAACGTAATAAACTTATATAAAATAGGAGGCGATCGCCCCAACTATGCTACTTTTATTTAATATAATAAATACAGCAGATCTTCTCTGCTCACGCTCCTTCTTGCTCCTACTCACTTCTTTCTTCTTTTTCTCCTCTTCTTCTTAAAAAACCTCCTTCACTTCTCTCTTGCTCAACCCTTAACCCTCAGTATTCCTCAACGGATTCAACACATTTCGCTTAGTCAATCTCATTTTGCTATCAATGTAAAATTCGTTCAATCATTGAGGCTTCATCAGAATTTCCTCGATGGCCAAATCCTAATTGATTTAATTGATTCACCTCACATTGCTCTAGCCTATTACTCACCTTCAGAGCTCGCTTCGCCTCTAATTTATGATTCACTGGAACACTAGCTTATTGCCCAGTCATATTGAAATCTCAAAATCTGTCTTAACTCGGCTTCTCTTCTCAGGATCCTAAATCCTTTCCTTTATCCCTATAAATAGTACCAAATTAAATCACACAGCAAAAAATTTTCTGAAGATTAATAGAACTAAAAACAATACTGAATTCTGCTAAAGTCTATTTTTATTAAGTGAATTATCAGGGGAATTTATAGAGGGAATTTGGTGCCCAACCCTCAGTTGGTGCCTCAGCCTTGAAATGGCAGCCGTTGCCATTGAATTACCCTTTATTGCCTCATTAGCGATAATCTTCCCCATCCTGGTTAGTATTCCTTTATCAGACATCCTTAAGACCTAAAATGAAAAGAGTCAGAAAACGATCCCTAACATCGTCTACTTGATCCCAGAAAACCAACCATATTTGGCAAGCGACCTACTTATGTAATGGTCTTATTACCAATTATGGCAGGTCTCAAACCAAATGATTGTTTTGCTAGTTGCAGGTGGCATCACTCTCCTCACAACTTGCTCCTTAAATTCTGAATTAGTTGGTTATAAACCTAACTAAATAAAATGATACACTGAAAAGTTAATCATTGTTCAACTATCATATGCCCTCATTTTGTTGGCAACTCTGCCCAATGAGATCTTATGCCTTCACCCAGCTTGATCTCTGATGGAACTGAACTAGGCGAATTGCCTAAAAATTTTTCAAATATTGTTAACCTGAAATTGGGGTCAATCAATATCTGATTCACTCATTTTTGGAATTATCCCCTAGAGATCCATGGTAATCTAGATGGCTAGAGAGATGGGCAAAAATCCCAACTGATGGACTTCCCTAATTCTGCCACATGGTCAGGGCAATCCAGCTATCTAAACTCATGCTATTTTGCCAAAATTAGTAATGAATTATTTCCAATTCAAAGAGTTCCACCACGAATTGGTCAGAGTCTTTTGACTGATTTTGTCCCTATTATTAACTGAAGCACTCTTATTTTAAAATTGAACTTGTAATTGTCTGACATTACCACCTTCAAAACTGTTAGGGGAGGATTAAGGGTGCAAGAACTGGCTATGGACACGGTTAACAGTAACTCTGGTAGCCAAGGATTTTATAGAGTACTCAACCCTTTGCTTATAAGTGATGACAAAAGGGCCTTCCCAGATTGATTCAAGCTTCTCACTTTTGGGAGTGATGCAATTTTGGTAGTATAGCATCAAGTCTGACACTTGGATTAAAGGTAGCGGGGCCTGGAGCTCATTAGTGGCTTGACCCTTTTTGGTGACAGTCTTGGCCAAGTTGGTCATCACCTCTGATTGCAACTGGATAATATGCTGGGCTAACTTCTTCATAGCTTGCTCAGGATCAGTCTTATCTTAGAATATATCATTGGCTAGTAATGCTGGCACCCCAGGTTACTGACCATACAACACTCAGAAAGGCGGTATTTTAAGGATTCAGTGATTTTTGATACAGTAGGCCATGAGGGCACTGGGTAAGTAAAGATCCCAGTGAAGATGGTCTGAAGTGGCCATTTTTTGTAAAGTAGAGACGAGGTTCCCATTGGCTCTTTCCGCAGTACCATTGGTGGATGGGCTATAGAGCTGAGAAAAGATATTGTATTCCCATGGAGGTAGCAAGGATCTTCACCTCTCTGAAAATAAAATTCTTTCATCACAGAGCAGGACCTGAAGACACCCATGGCGAGCAAATATATATTGATGAAGGAAAGTAGCCGTGGCTTTGGCAGTTTGACAGGAAGAGCTACAGCCTCAATCAACTTGGTAATGTGGTCTATGCCCACTAAGATGTACCGGTTTCCCCAAATAGTCTGTGGTAGAGAGACTACCACGTTTAGTCTTATGGTATGAAAGGGTTGTTGAGGCGTAGTGGGTTGGTACTAATACCTGATCTTGTAGCTGGATTGCTTCTTGTAGGTCAGGCATCCAGCACTTCTGATATTGTCTCCAGGACTCCCTCCCAGTAGTATCGCACTTTTATCCAATCATAGGTTTTCCATACTCTTCTATGCCCTAGAATAGTATGAACTCCAGGCTCATGGTTTCTCGCTCTGATGGTCGGAGATAGGGCAACCATTTTACTTTTACATTCTTATACAACTTCCTGCTTTCCACCTTGGTGTTGCAGGAGTGTAAAGCTAATGTTTTCCTGATGGGTTCATCATTAGTTTCTCAGGAATTAGGGGTCATAAGAAATTTGTGCAGCCTCTCAGCTTCACTATTGTCCAGGTGAAGGACAGGCATACACGTCAACCCATCAACGTTCATATGGTGAGTTCCCACCTATTGCTCAATTGTCATGTCATGATTCTTGAGCTGTAAAGCCCAGCGAGCCAAAAATCCTGTGGGGTCCTTCATATTCTGCATACACTTTAAAGATGCGTGATCAGGAACTGCTTTATAGGAAGTCCCATATAAAAAGGGATAATAGTACATCGCAGCAAGCAGGACTGCAAGGCACTCTTTATTAGCGATGACGTAGTTGCATTCAGCCTTTGAGAGCATCTTTCTGAAGTATAACATAAGATGATTGACTCCATGCTCATCCAATTGAGCCAGGATAGCTCCAATGGCGTAATCAGAGGCATCCATAAACAGCATAAAGGGCTTGCCATAGTTAGGTGGCGGAAAATTGCCTTTGTTACAACTGCTTATTCAAGGTCTCAAATTCAGATTTTTGTTTGGCACCCCAAAGGAAAGGAGTGTTTAGCCAAGAAGCGGACGAAGGGCTCACTAAGCTGAGAAAATTTAGGGATGAATTGTTATAATACCCCATCATGCCTTAGAATACCTGGATGTCACGAATTGTTTTGGCGTAGGCATTTTAAGTTTTGCTTCAACCTTGTCTTTAAGGTTTTAACCCAATATTGAGAAATTTCGTGCCCAAATAAGTCTAATTTCCTCTAGAAAAATGTGCACTTGAAGGTCTTTAACTTGATGTTGGCCTCACGTGGGTGCTGAAACACTGCCTTCAGGTGAGCAATATGTCCAAGAGAGGTCTTTGAGAACACTGTGATGTCAAGATAAACGATGATGCAAATTAGTTTCAGATCCTGCAAGATATGTTCCATGGCTCACTGGAAGTTTAAAGGGGCGTTACATAACTCTTGAGGTAGTCAGGTAGCCTGGAAGAGAACCTCACTGCAAATAAGAGCACATTTCTCCTGATCTTAAGGAGAGAGGTCTATTTGCTAATAACCGCTAGCCAGGTCCATGGTGGAAAAGAAGTTTGAGCTAGATAGTTGGGATTGGGCGTTTTTAATGTGGGGGATAGGATAACTATACTTCTTGGTGAGGTTGTTCAGTTTACCATAATCCACAACTACCCAATGATCTCCGTTTTTCTTCTTTATTAGTAAAAGTGGGGACGACCAAGGGCTTTGGGACGACACCAGAAACCCAGCGTTCAACAACTGTTTTAGCTCCGTCCGCATCTGTAACTCCTTAAATTTTGATTTACAGTAGGGTTTAGTTTAGATGGGACGAGCATCCCCAACGTCAATGGTGTGCGTCCAACCCTTCATGTGCCCATAGTGAGTTTCAGAGTTAAATAAGATGTCGCAATAGGACTCCAATAAGGTGTGGACCTTGTCAAGCTCAGTGGGGTTAGTTCATCAGAACTATGAACAGCTTGAAAAGCGCATAGTGATTGGTCTGTGGGTAAGCCCATATCAGCCATGGACCCAAGACAATGAACTTTTTTAATGTCCTCAATAGGGACCAGCAGGCCTCTTCCAATCTCCTGATGCTTTTTTACGACTATGTCCTTCATGGTGAGATTCCCCAATAGGATATTGATTGGTCAATGATAAGCTTTATCTAACAAGCCTGGCAAGGCCCTAGGCTCAAGAGGGCTAGCTCCGTCAATGCTGATTAGGTGCAATAGACAGTTGTGATAAATTTCCATGGTAAATCTCGTGTCAATTACCCTTTGTTAACACGCCTTAATCAATATCTCTTCAGACGCATAGAAAGGGCAGTCCTCTAGAGCATCCATTTATTTGGGCAACATTTTTGTATTTCGTCCTGCTGTAGTGTAGTTCAGGGATAAGACGGAAGAGGGATACTCAACTGTGCAATTATTCTCCTTTTTATTAAGCTCATCATTAGTCAGAATCAGAGGAACTTCGTAGTTAAGTGGGAGAGATAACCCTGCTTCAAGGTAGTGATCCCTTCATATTCCAGCATAAACTATGTACCAATGAGTTGATCACAGGTATTGTTAGCCAAGGCCACCGCTGGGGCCAACAAGATGATTTTCCCAAATCGGATGGGCAAAGAAGATTATGCCCCAATAGCATATTTGTTGGATGGACCTGCAGTAAAACTCTTGATTGTAGTAAAAGCAGTGGCCAGCTTAGTTTTTTGATTAATTTGAGGACACAACATTTACTGAGGATCCAGTGTTGAGTATAGCTGTGAACTGTACTTCATTAACGACAACTTTTACTTTTGTTAAGATTCCACCCAAGTTGGGAGAAAGAGATTGGACAACTTTTAACCGTAAAGTGGAAGCTAGTATTTTGGCAGCCTCAGGGTATTTATCCTGGATAGACTTCAGGGTGTGAACACACTGGATGGATTGGATCATCATGTCAATGAGCTGGTCGGCTTCACTAGCAGTGTAAACAACCTCCAGACCCCTCAGCACTTGATGAAAATAAGTTTGGCTGGGTATCTTCGCCATATTCACTCTCTTATGGTTCAACCTGTCTAGTAACTCCACTTCACTTGGGGCTCCTAAAAATAATGACCCTCATCTTCACAACCCCTTCAAGTTCATCATTGGAGGGGTTATCAATGCATGTTAGGGAGCCCATAGGGTGTGAGGTAGGTTCAGGGTTTTCCTTTTAGAAGGATAAGACCTGTGTGTTCCTCCATCTTGTTAACTTTTGTGGGAGGCGTTGATACTGTCATGGCTCGATTTTGACCTTCAAAGTAGGGGGTTTGGGATGCCTCATGGCTACAGGTTTCATATTAGAGTTAGCTGGAGAGGATAGCGTCTTTAATGTGGATGCAATATCTACGCAAGCTTTAGGTTGACCAGCGGCAGTGAGCCTTGAGTAAACAGGTGGTTTAGCTTTAGTGACCAGGTCTTTGAACCCATTGTGGGTGGTGGTGAATGTCACCTGAGATAGGGGTTTAGGCTTTTGGACCTCTTAAAGAGGCTTATTATATGTCAAAAGATGAACTTGTGTACAAGATGGTGCCAGGGAGCGCTTCCCATTGGCAATAAAACACTATGACTAGCTAGCTTAAAAACCTCAGAATTGAGCCACACTGCAGGTACCGGCTTTGGAAAGAGGAACCTAAAAAGGGGTCAACATAGCCTCCTTTGGTGGGGCTTCAGTTGAGAATTCCTCAATGGTCAGAACCTGGAGGTTTGACCCAACTCCTTAGTTTAGCTTCATCGTTATGGATTTCTTCTACTCCAGCAGAGCCTCCTTGATATCATGGATAGTCTGGAGGTGACTCTTAACAGAAATAAGATGCCGGATAGAGTAGGATAAGAAGCTAAGCCAGTTAGAATGGACGCAAGAGCATCATCAAGAGGTAGCATTTTTGCGAGCACCAAGGGCTGAGCTTCAGCATAAAACCAATTAACAAATGTGGCAAGCGATTTTCCCCTTTTCATAATGAGGCACATAAAGTCCTGTTTTTGCCTTGTAAACTCAGCATTATTACAAACTCTTAATAAGCTCTTGCTTAATCTCATCCCAGGTGCTGAGGTTGATCATGTTGGGAACCATTATTTCTTGAGCTGTTAGGCTCTAGAAGACAAGGATATACTTGACTTTTTGCTAGTCAGTTGTTCCTTCTATAAGATTCATAAAAAAGGAAAAGAGGCAATGTTACCCTCTCATGGATTAAAGTTGTCTTTAGGGGGTTTATGAATAACATGGAAGGTCTCATGAGGTCCTTGAGAAGAGTGCTTCTCAAGCCTTTTTAGGCGAGACAAAGAACTGGTTAGCTGTAGTTCCAAAGTAGCTAGTTGGGGGTTTATTTCAGCGGGGAGGTCTTGAGGATTACTTACCCCACCGACCCCATTTTTTCTAGTTTTTTTTGTGGTTTACAGGTCCCTGTAGTGAGCACCGCTTGCCAAAGTCCTGGTACTATCTAAAACTCTCTGGTACTAATGGTACAGGTTTGTAAATTTTAAATAAGCAGTAGTAGTGAAACTTGAACTTCTAATTAATAAAAATAGGGGGAAATGTATTAATCTTATATAAAACTAGAAAACAATAAATGGGAAAAGTAAGAGGGTTATTAGTTGTTTTTATTAGTGACAACAACGGGTTGAAAAGAGACCCTTATTACTATGTCACTACTTAGTATATAAACGATTTGAGGTTCAAAGTGAGACGTTCAAGATTTTAGTATAAGCTATAAGTATCTGAATTAGGTCATATAGGGTTTTGACCTATTAGAGCTCTTGAAACTCACTTTACTTAAACGAAGTGGCTGACGAATGGTCAAAAGTAGTAGAACCAGTCCGTTAAGCAAGTATTTGATATATCTGAACCAATCTCCTTTGGGAAATTTTTACACCTGGTGGGACCCCCTCAGAGGATATAAAAGGGGGTAGTCCCCATGTAGGTGGTTGAACTAATTTGTTAGTGTAACGAGGAGAAACCTTGTGTAGACTCCCCTGATTCCACCAAATGTCAGTACAATCTAACTACCTAAACTCGAGTTATTTGGCTAAAACTTATTAATGAAAGTATTGCCTAAATTATAGGGTCCACCGAGAATTGGCCAGAGCCTTTTGGCTGATTTTGTCCTTAATATTAACCAAAGCACTCTTGTTGCAAAGTTGGACTTGTAATTGTCTGAAAAGGCTGTTACACTAATCCTCCCCCTTCTGTAAAAGAACTTCTCCCACTATAAAGTTAGCATCAGTGGTGACAATAAAGGGACGGCTGGGGTATGCATGTACCAACACCAGGCTGGACAAGAGTATGGACTTGATGGCATGGAACGTGACGTTGCATTCTGTGGCTCAATTTAAGATCTCGTCCCTGAAGCGATATAGAGAGGGGCGGCGACTTTTAAGTGCTGGATGTGAACTCCTTGAGAAAGGTACACGTCCTAAGGAAGCTGCATAACTCTGTGAGAGATGAGGGAGTAGCCCAATTATAGATCGCTGCTTCTTTATCCATGGCAATCATGTGGCATAGGAGAAGATGATTTTCCCTACCAATTTTACCTTGTACTGAAAGAACTCTCATAATCTATCCTCAATTGTAAGGTTCTCCTGTGAAAGTTTCTCCATAACAGATACAAAGTGGCAGGCGTGATATTCTGCATCCAGGGGAGAAGACCAGCAATTCGTCTGTGTATTCAATTTCGAAGGTTCCATAAGATCCCCAAGAAAGCATCAATGAGCTTCTGAAAGCGGGCGGATGCATTTTAAACCAAACGGCATGACCATGAGCTGGTAGATGCCTTTCCGAGTAAGAAAAGCAGACTTTCTTTCCTAGCTTTCTTTGATGCAGATCTGGTTGAAAGCGTTAAGTCAGTCTAGCTTTCTGAACACCCTATCTTTCTCCAGTTAACGGGCTATATGTTGCTCCAGAGGGAGCGGGTGGGGGTCAGGCACAGTCACATTGTTTAGATTGCCATAATCATTAAGGGACAAAGTGAGCCATCAGACTTTTCTACAGACAGGAGGTGGAGCACACCAGTGAGGACTTAAAGATTTGATTTTTAGAGAGCATGTCGTCAACCCAAACGTCCAAGAAAGCCTCCTCCCTTAGGGATAAGGGGTAAATAGGATAGGATATCTTGATGAGGTCCACGGACAACTTTAACTCAAAGTCAAACTTGGTGTGCTCAGGGAGTGAGTGGGCCTTAGCGGTATAAAACAGGTCAGCATATCTGCATATGCATTCAGGAAGAATAAGTGTTAGGGTCAGAACGTCAGTCAGTTAAATATAGGTTAGGCCCACCTTGGGAGAGGGACCTCACCTTGTAAGAAGCGCCGTTGCGCTCTCATCCAGGCAAGGGATGGTAACTGTGACTCACCAGGGAATTTTGTGCGCATGGTAGAGTCCAGGAGGTTAGTGGTGAAGTCAAACTGACGCAACAAGCTAACCCCCAAAATAACGAGGTATAGGAGGTTTTCTTTTTAGAAGAAGCTCTTCATAAAGTACCCATTGCCTGCAACGAAGGAAACAGGTGTTAAGACATGATAACTCGGAATGGCTTGAGATGCACCGTCGTTCATAGACTAACTGACTGACACCCATTGGTAGGTCCAGGGCCTCCGCCAGCTCTTGATGGATGAAGTTTTCAGTATGCCAAAGTCCACCAAAGTGAGAGCTTGGAAATTCTTCCCTACGGTGTAAAAGGTAGCCACTAATAAGTATTAAGCAGAGAAGGGTTATTTATTTCTATGTAGCCAAGTGAGGATAGGATGGCTCTAAGCTAGAGGTCGGAGTATAAGTGAGATCATCCCCGGGGAATCAACAGCATATGACTTCACATTGTCAGTGAGTTGCCAAGGGACTTGAATTGTTTAAGGTAGCTTAAGCTCTATGTTTGGAGGGAGGGAGCTATTTATGGTATGAAACTATGCCATTCAGGAAAGCCAAGCTTTTTGTGGTGTCAGCAAAGAGAGAACCTCTTTAATCATCTATTAATGGATCTTTACTCATTTCTGGATATGGTCCTCCACTAGAGGTGACTCTAAAGTGATAGGGAAGAGTTGTTAAACTAAAACAACTGGGATGATAGATTGGACTGAAGGCATAGGTTCTAAAATGGCAACTGAGGGTCCCTGTCTAGAGTGGAATGAATGCTCTGAACTACATGGGTTAGACTTACTAATTTCATCTACTTTTGAGGAAAAAAGCGAGGTTTACTCCGTGGAGTGCTACGGTGCAGGGCCAGTAGTGAGGAGTCCCCCACCTATGATGGGAATTTCAGTCTCACCTTTCAGTGAGCTCACTGCTGGCTCCAAAAGATAATAGGGGTGTACGGGAGGGGAGTATTCTAGGGTCAGGTTGGAAGTGTCCAAAAAGGCTAGTGTCTTAGCTGGATATTTCACCACGGGATCTAAAACCTGCTGGTGCACAACTGTGTTGGAGTTGTCAAGTTCTAGGATCTGAAGTTCCTCAGTACAATTAGGCTTAGAATTAAAGAGGATATTACACAACAGGGACGAAAGGATGGAAACGTCCCAGATAAGGATGTGGGAGGGTTATCCCTTATGCCAAGGGTAACTTTAGTAATATCTAGGGACTTGTGGATGAGGACCATTTTTAACTGTTAAGAGATTACAACCTTGATACTGAATCATGAAACAGGAGCAAGTACTGAGCTGTATTGAGATCTCTTTGGGACAAGTGTACAAGGGAGTTATAGTCCTCAAAGTAACAGGGGAAAAAGTGTGGCTAGACAAAAGTTTTCTGCACTGGGAGAGACTCCAGGAGAGATCAATTATTCTCACCAGTGGTGAGTAGCCATTGGTGAGCTCACTCTGAAATCTCACAGAACAGCAATTAGAAAAGAAGGACGACAGCTAAGTCTTTGCCTTGAGACTTCTGGCGGGCCCTAAGGCTGAAAAAGGTGTTTTAGATCTCCTTTTTAAATTTGATTTCGCATAATATAGTGGAGGGTGAGGCTTTTGTGTCAGGTACTGCACACTATATGGGCGTCTTGAGTGAGGGAGCCGTGCAACACCCTCAGCATGCCCTTTGAATAAGGTAACAACTAAGGTCAGAAGAGGTACAAAAGTACTAATTCTATGAACTGCTTTAGTGGGTGACAATTCTGAGATGGTGAGCTAACTCTAGGCACCCAGCAGGAGAAGAAACTCACAAAAAACTAGGTTTTTCTCAGATAATGTCAGGGAAACTGAAGCTCAGGAGGTTGCAGAAGAGTAAGCACCATGCCAAAGGTGTAAAAACAAGGCCAAGTGACCCAACAAGATGAAGTAACGTCCCAGGCATTCTGGGTTATGTTTCCATATAAATTTGGTGAGTAAACGCACATACAACTGGTAACAACCATCAGGGACAAGAGGCCCTGATTGCTGGGAAAGGTGGCGTATGAACTGGGGCGAATAGCGGCAAAATGCAACGTGCAGAGTTGACAGAATAGGCCGCAGAGTAGGCTGAGGGTTCACGTCCAACTTAGGAGACAAACTAAAGAAAAAGTGAACTCTTACCATCGCAAAACTTCTAAGGTATCCTTGTGATTGTTAATCCAAAAATTATTGGAATATCTGCACAAAAATCCCTAAACTTTATCAAATTCATTTGAGTATCTGAGAGAAATCAAAGACTTCCTCAGCTGGGGTCTAAAATTTAAAGGGAAAGGTTGAAATGATTACCCATCAATTACCAATTACCAAACGATTACCAAAATTCAATCAGAGCTATAAAATTTCCAATTTTCACCGAAAACAAAGTTTATGAACTTAGCCAAATTTCATAACTTCATATCGCGTGATTTCAGGTTTTTTAGGTCGATTTCCACCATACTTTCCGCCTCAGATGAGCCATTTCCTCATCCCTGGCAGTCAAAGCCAGAAATTATATCCTGTCAATAACATTAGAGAGGTCATCAGTGACTATTAGGGGTTCTGGCCTTGGCTCTAAGAGCTTGTTTGACTTTGCTTTGGAGGTGCGTTTAACACTTGGAAATAGTCACTAGCTATGACAGGTTTCTGACAAAACAATAATTGAGCTTTCCACTGCCACTTTTGTGTTGGTAGGCTTCGTCAATTTTTTCCCTTTTAAGGTCTATTTTAATGCAGGTTTCCCCTCTGTAGAGTATGCTGCCACAGAAGCAGAAACCAAATTTATTCTCAAAGTTACTACTATACCTATGACTCTTACTTGTATACCCACTGACACCACAATAGTGGTGAGATTTACCAACCTCCCATCTCACCTCCCACACGAGGTATTGTATAAGTATTTGATGTTGGGGCTCTCAGCCTATGGCTCATTCTCTATTATCCAATAACTGTCCCTAGCGGTGCCAAGTTCTTTGCGCTCCCTATGCTACCACTACTATTAATCCTTTACATTCATATATAGCCAACAAATACTCCCATGGTCTCATGTTGCATCCACACCTGACCATTTCTTCTGGGTGCACATCAATAATGAACACAAAATTGTCCCATGTTTTACTTTATATCACTCAAAAAACATGGTGTTCTGCAGCAAATGCTTCAAATGCTGATTATGATGTTAAAAGCACTCCAACAACTATATACAGTGTACCTTGCCGCCTATACCCCTCCTCCTGTTTAGCTGTCAGGCCAGAGCCTTAAAATTACTTTCTTCAGAATCCTCAATCACCCTCAGCCAACAGCTAAAACTCTGAACAATCATGGAAAGCTTGGACCACGTTTTCTCCCATGCACTTTTACACCTGTCCATTCAGACTCACTCTTATGCCGACGCCCCAATCCAATTTGACAAATATCCATATGCCTTTTTGGATGGGGTTTCTGTAATGGTGGATACCATTAAACTATACAATATTTACCTCAAATAATATTTCAGATTATAGTTCATAATTTTCCCCTCATCTTTATCCCTGCAAACAAACGCCACATTGTTCTTCTCTATCATCAGCTTTTCAATTTATGTGGCTGCTCTCCCAACTGTCATCCTCTCCACAAAGCTGAAGTTAATTCTGTTAGGTCCTTTCTGAGGTTCTAGCTTTTCCCAATGTCCCAGAAACCCTTACCACTGTCAGTAAGTGTGAACTTCTCAACTTCCATAAGAAGCCCTTATATCCATCCTGAATGTTGTGGTGGTGGCTTAAACCCTAAAGCTAAGACTATTTATACAAATACTGCCACCTTTATCGATCTCCAATGGCAATATATAAGGTGAACATGACCTGGCAAACTGAATTGTCACCTCTATTGTGGTGCACAATATCTCCCCTGCATCTCCCTTGGGTATATTTAATCCCATATAGCGGATGCTGAGCACCCTTGCTTTCCACCTTGGCCTGCAAATTGCTTTATGATAAAGTAGCTGAATAAGTGCCCCCTGATCCCTCTTCCCCTCTGCCATGATTGACTAGAGGTTTGCTGTTGCCAGCTGTTGGGATTTTTGCTCATATTCCCAGCCTGCTAGATTACCTGGTATTACTAGGGGAAAATTCCCTAAGGCAAACTGAATCAAGATTTGGTTAGCCCAAGTTTTGGAGGAACTAAATTTAAGGATTTTAAAATATTTGCCTGGTCATATCCATTGGGGATTTGGAAAAATACTTAAGATCTCATTGGGCGGAGTTGCTATTGAAATATGGGCATCTGTTAGTGATTAACTATCAGGTGTACCAATTGGGATCAGTTGGGTTTAATCACTGACTGATTGGGAATGAATAGCAAGTTGTGAGGCGAGTGATGCTGCCTGCAACTAGCGAATTGATCAGTTAGTGAGTGACCAGCCATAATGGGTAATAAGTCCCATTACCTAAGCAGGCCGCTAGCCAAATATGGTTGGTTCACTTGGATCAAGAGTAAAATGTTATGGACACATTTTTCAACTCTTCCTGTTTGAGGTCTCAAGGATGTCGAATGATGGAATCCTAGCCAGGATGGGGAAGACCATCGCTGCTAAGACAAGGATGGGTGATTCAACAGAAACGGCTGCCATTTCATTGAAGAGGTGTCAAATGAGTGTTAGACATCTGAATTTCCCACTATATATATTCCCTAGGATTTACTATAATAAAAAGCATTATCTATGAAAACCAGTGTTTACAGTATTAACATTAGTTCCATTATCAATTCAGTGTATAGCTAGACTATCAGCTTATATTTTGTTGTTCTATCTCAAGAATATTATTGTAGAGGGCAATAATTGGAAGACTCTCAGAGAGAAGAGTAAAGATCTGAGTGGGGATCTATAGATGAAGGAGCCACAATTAGGGATAGCTATTGACTGTGTGTTGGGCCAAAGGAGACTGTCACTGGGGTATCTCAGCAAAGATCAGGTGGACAAGAGCATAGGGAATGAACTTACAAGTACGACTTCACAAGTATTTAATCAGAAATATTGGCTAAGCATTGGGCCAAAATATAATTTATACTCAACTATGGATAATAGTCTCCATACTATTATCAATTAATAATTCATTCTATACAATGTGATAAAGTGCATGAGGAAACCGAACCTGTGCAGTAAAAAGGTTACTGGGTTGCTTGCCAATAACAATCAAATTAGTAAATTTTTACATATTGGTGCTTAACATAGGGGTAGTTGAGTGAAGAAACTATAATAATGTCATGCAAAGAAGAGCTACGAAAAATATGGACTGAGATAGCCACTGTAAACCAGAATGCCTAAATTCAGTGGACCATCGGGAGTTTGTGGCCTTGGAAGAACAAGACACCAATGTGGAGGAAGGAGTAGAGAATGTAGTCAGCTTTGGGAATGAGTAACTCGGCAAATAAAGTCATTGAAGAAAAAAGAAGGGGGCCTCGTTTGAGAGGTCCTATACCTGAAAACGGAGTGAGAAGCGGATCACATTTGTTCAAAAAATTTCAATGCAGATATTGAAAGATTAATTAAACAAATGGAGGAGCTCAAAGCTCACAGATATGCTTGTGAGCCCAATATGGCAAGCGATGCTGAAAAAAGAAGACCTCACATTATACTTGGTAAGACAAATACCCCAAGGAACATGCCACCCGCTTTTGCTGCCATTTTGGAGATGATGCATGAAGTCACTCCGCAAGTTAGCAAAGTAGCTGAACCAGGAAAATTTGCCAGAAATAACTCAGAGGAATTTATGGCAACGCCAAAATTGCCAACATTCCATTGGGATAATGCCTCAGCATTTTTCTGACTGTTCAACATGACTATGAATGGCTATGGAGATTGACAAAAGGCGTTGATGGTCATGAATTTCCTAGACATTGACTGTCAAAACTTAATGTTACCTCACCTGGAGGGAGACAGCTGGTCATATGCGGAGGCAAAGGTGGCCATCATGAAGGAGTTTGGGAGTCCAACATGCATGTCAAAACGCAAGCAAAAATTTATGGGAATCCAATTCCATAAAGACAAGTCTCTTTATAGCTTTACAGATTGATTTTACCAGGAGTCACAGATCCTGACTGGAGCGAAAGTATTGGATGACTTTGATGCTAGCATCAATTTGCAATCAGCCCTTCAGCCCTATTGCGATTTGCATCATATGATGTCTTCCATGTTTGTGATGGAAATAACTACCTCACAAATGGTAGATAACTTAAAGATGTTGGGAGCGACATTCAATGCCCCAAATAGAAGCTTCAAGTCCAATCTGGTATGAAATCCAAATCCCACGAAGGAAAATGAAGGAGCTAAGGAGTCTTCCAATCAAACCGTGCTGGGAAATAAGCCTTAAGAATTCAGATGGTTAAACAAGAAGGAGAAGGTCTGCTATCAGTGTGGCAGGAAAGTACATTTTGCCGTACACTGTAAATGCTGAAGGATCAGATTAATGTGGCCAGGCCAAGGAGTCAGCAGCCACCAAGGATTCAGGAAAGGGCCTGTGGCCTAGACAAGGAACAGTCTAGAGCTGCGGAGAAACCTGTTCCTCCTGACATTATGAATGAAGAAATTTATATTAGCTATCTGTTCGTAGATGATGAGCAGGATCAGCTGTATCAAGTGGTCAATATGGATGTGAATGCCGTTACCAGAGCTGAGGCAAAGAGAATCAGCCCTGAGATAATCAAGGAAGTTGCCCGGCTACACGCCTGACAACTGGTGGACAAGATTTGAATTGCTGAGAATTCTGAAGTGTTATTTGATGTCCATTTAGATGAGGCTAATCTATCTATCCCCCTCAGCGTGATAAATGATTTATTTCCTGATTTATCGTTGTAAATTATAAAACCCTAGATTCAGCTGGTAACACCGCCATTCACTCAGTAAATACTATATTACAATACTACGATTGTATATATATAGACATACAATTGAATCAAGTGAGGGTGATGGAGATTGTTAACAACAGAGTGCCCATCAATATGGTCTCGACCAAGCTGGTAAAGAGTATAAAGATCTCGCCAGACTTGAAACACAAAAAAGAATATGGGACAGCTAGGCTGAACACCACCATTTTCTGTTGAGCGTATAGTGTGCTGCCGCTACAATTCAGAAGTTGTTGGTGGTATCTGCGCCAGCAATAGTTTTGGCGGACCAAAACTATGACATTCTGATTGGAATGGAGTTTCTAAGGAAATAAGGAGTTAAATGTAACTTTGAGGATAATAGGTTGACCATCTTAGGTCAGATGTTACCATTGGTATATCATAAGGATGGTGAAGCTCCGCTAAATCATAGAAAGAACTTCATCAATCTGATATAC
This sequence comes from Massospora cicadina, assembly GCA_022478985.1. Lineage (NCBI taxonomy): Eukaryota > Fungi > Entomophthoromycota > Entomophthoromycetes > Entomophthorales > Entomophthoraceae > Massospora > Massospora cicadina. The sequence goes on from JAKSZP010014682.1 coordinate 41,990, forward strand.
AATGACGGCACTGTCCCTATTCAATACCAATTTGTTGGTAGGAAGCGACGTGAAATGCTGGCAAAAATCCTAGAGAACTGGGGAGTTCCACTAAGGATCAAGAATGAGAGGACCATACTGGCTGGATCACAGATGATAGTTGACACTGGGTTGACATTGGAGATTCCTGAGCTGTTGTATGGGGAAGTCAGAAGCCCCTGGAAGAAGTCCAGAGTGGAGCCATGGGTGGCTCCTTAGATAATAATGCCGGGCCATGGAGAAATTTGAGTTCTCATGGCGAATTTTAGTGAGAAACCAATGAAGATCAAGAGGAATCAGATCATCACATTTATTCATCTGATCCCAATGATCAAATTGAGAAGTCTAACGATTTTGGGCTCTCAATGAAATAGGATTACTGGCCAGGGTAGCTGAAAGTATCATCATATTGTTTGATTGAGAACAGCTCGCTGATCTGTCAGAAGGCTAGCAAGAAGAGGTGCTCAAACCATCTAGTACTAAAAAAAAAGAAGAGGTGCTCAAACTATATAAAAAAATATCATGAAGTGTTCACTCAGGATGACCACGATTTTAGATGTGCATGAGACGTGATCCACAAGGTTGACACCGGGGGAAATTTACCAATGAGGATGAGACTGATCCAAAGATCGAAAGCCACCAAAGTGGTAGTGGAGGATGAGATCAGCAAACTAGTGAAGCATGGGCTTCTAGTTCCATCATCAAGTCCATGGACAAGTCCAATTCTGATCGTGAAGAAGAAGGATGGATCCAACCAGGTGTTGATTGACTACCGAAGGCTGAACAAAATTATGAAGAAGGATTTGTATCCTCTACTGAGGATCAACAATGCACTAGATTATTTAGTAGAAGCGAAGTATTTCTATGCGATGTATCTGATCTCAGGATATTGGCAGATCAACTTGCTAAAGGAAGACCAGGAAAAATGCGCGATTTATACTTTGCAGGGGCTATACCAACCAATGAGGATGCCCCAGGGTCTCTGCAATGCGCCTGCGACATTTCAGAGGGCCATGGATGCTTTTATTAAGTGACTTAAAGTTGCCGTGCTTCCTGGTATATCTGGATGATATAAACGTGTTCAGTAGGACGTTTACTGATCACCTGCACCACTTGGAAGAAGTATATAAGAAACTGTTTGCAGCTAACTTGAAGATCAATCCAAGGAAGTGCCACTTCTTTAAGAAAGAGTTTGGATACCTGGGATTCGTAATTAACTCAAGTGGTTTGCAGACGCAAACCCAGAAGATAGCAGCTATAGAACGTATAGCTGTACTGAAGAGTGCCCAAGACATCCAAGTGTTCCTTAGGATGGTCAGATACTACAGAAGATTTATTCAGGACTTCGCCCAAATAGCTGAGCCATTATTCCATTTATTAAAGGATCTGAAAAAAGGATTCATATGGAATGAAGAGGCCCAGGACTCCTTCGATGAGTTATGCCAATATTTGATATATTTGCCAATTCTGAAATATCTGAATTTCAATCAGGAGTTTATCATTCAAACTGATGCTTTTTTGACGGCAATTGGTGCCATATTGAGCCAAGTAGATGAACTTGGGGATTAACATCCAGTGGCATATGTGAGCCAGACACTCTCAGCTGCTGAGAGGAACTACACTGTGGCTGAGCGTGAATGTCTTGTGGTCATTTATTCATGAAAGCAGTTTTGGGTGTAGTCCATGGAATGCACTTTAAGGTGGTAACAGACCACTCTTTGCTGTGTTGGCTGCAAAATTTAAGAGAGCTGGAAGTATAACTGGCCTGATGGGCACTTAAACTCCAGGATTACAATTATCAGATAGTCCATCAAGCGGTGGCTTTTCATCAGAACGTGGATGGCTTATCGCGGTTGCTAATGGTCAGTTGGTATACCTGCAGGCAGATGAGCTATTCCAGATAATGGTCGAAGGAAAAATTGGGGACGAGCCCCAAGGAATCCAAGGTGCGCTTAAAAAGCAATTGAAAACACTGAGACTATGGATGGACAAGTATTCAAGATGATCAACGGGAAGCTGCTATTATTCCCAAAACTGTCAGAAAGAGTAGCAATAGTACACGCAGCTCACAAGGTTGTTGGGCATGGAACCCTGAGGAAAACAACCAACCATATTTGCCAGTATTATTACTGGGAATCAATCAACTACAATGTCGCGTATTATCTAGCCTGTTGTGTGGAGTGCCAGCTGCATAAACCACATAAGAATACAGCTGGATACTGACTGGTCCACCCTGGATTTGTCTGGCACATGGTGTCCATTGACATGATGGGACCGCTGATGATGAGCACAGGGGTAGTCAAGTACATTATAGTTGCTATCGACCATCTGATGAGATGGGTTGAGATGAAGGCCCTAACAAGAGTAGGCGCTACCAGTACTGTGAGGTTCATCCTGGATAAAGTGGTATACTGGCATGGATGTCCGCAGATCCTGCTTAGCAACAATGTGACTAACTTCATGTCTCATGTGATCCCAAGGTTGAATGAGATAGTAGGGATCAGAGGAGTCATGTCAGTACCATACCAGCTGGAGATGAACAGACTGATAGAATGGGTCAATGGAACGCCGGCTGCGACACTGAGGAAGCTAGTTGCAGGGAGAACTTCTGCATGGGGAACGTACCTGAGTTTGATGACATTTGCCTACAACGTTAGTCATTGACCGGTGACAGGAAAGATGCCATTTGAATTGTTATATGGAAGAAAGGCTGCGTTGCCACTGATTTTATATTTGGTGGTGGAACCTACGTCAGGGATGAGTACTGAGCAATACCTGAACTGACTGATGAGTATCCTGAATGATATGCAATTGCAAGCATTTGATACAACCTTGAAGAAAAGGATATAAGCAAAATTGATGGATGACAAGAATTAACCAGCCTTAGAAGAATATCAAATAGTGGAAAGAATTGCTTATTGTGATATGCATTGTTTCAGATGAAGAAACAAATTAGATGCGTTGTGGTCAGGTCCAATCAAAGTGATCACCAAGACGGCGACTGATGCTTACTCCATCAAGAATCTCTTGGATGGAAGAGTTGTGAATCAAGTCCACGCTAAGTATATGAAGTGATGGATCAATGATAAAATAAAAGAGTTCTTGAAGGACCAATGAACCATTAAGTTGGTCATGTCCTAATGATTAGGTCAAGTCCTAAAAAGGACCTCTGAACCAATCTAGATGGTTAAGTCCGAGAAAGGACCTCTGAACAATAGAAACCTGGCAGGTTTAAGTACCCAGGACTCAGTTTGGGGGAAAGGATGGAGCGCTGAACTGAAACAAGGTCAATTCCCATAGCAAAAAAGAAGAATAAAGATAAAAAATTGATAAAGGATATTGGAAAAAAGATTATAAGCTGCATAGATGAAAAGCTGATATATTTTTATAATTTTTTATTAATTATCCTCGGTATGGGGATGATTTCACCTATGTCTCCTCTTGAGGGAGGGAGGATGGATTGCGGTAGGAAGGAACAGCCATCAAAATCAATATGTTATTGGACACTAGTGAGGGTGAGACCTACACAAAACCACATTCTTTGAGCGGATGCCAAGCCCTCAAAAAAGTGACTAGAGGAAGGGAAATTGAGATGTTGGATGAAGCTAATCACTAAAGCATGGAGCAGGGAGGAAAGCAACAGTATAAAAAGAGGCAATTGGCAAATAACCCTGAGTAATCCTGATATGATACTGGAGCTGGAAGATCAGTCCTGAGCTTAACAATGGGCTTCATCAAGGACACCAGACATGTGGGCTGGCAGCAAAGAAAGGGATGCTTGATGGGGTTGCCAAATCATGCCCCCTATCAACGCCATCATCAGAAGATTTAATGGGAAGTGCCAGAGAAGAACTAGTTGTGCAAGGAATGGATTTCATCCTGCGAGCGGCAACTATGGGCTTTTTAGAAGCTAAAGCTGAATGAATGGTGGAATCCAGGAGAGGCTGGAAGCTTCGTGGACCAACTTCAAAAAATTTGGCCAGCAAAGCGAAGAGCATAAGTGTCGCTATCCTAATCCAGGATGTTCCCCCAGATTAGAGGGATTCAGCACTAGAGTCAAAGCCTTGGTGACTTGGTCCTGGAGTCAGCGTAGGGGAGCTCAAAGTGAATGCTGTTACTGATTGAGAGCTTGGAGACTAGAACAGTGGGTTTGTAATATTGACCAAGTTTGAAGAGTAACTCAGGAAGAAGGTCTGACCTGGCAAGAAACAAATGCTTCAGAGCAACCGGCATAATCTCTGGAGCATCTACAATGATGTTTGGATCATCAGCAAAAGGAGCTGAATCCAGGAGAGTTTTGAAGTCTAACTCTGGAATCAATGGTAGAGGAAGAATCAACTGAGAGTTGTTTGAAATGATAGCCCACCTGGTATTTGAGGGGTTAGTTACCATTTCTGGTAATTTGATGGAAGAACTAGCCACTTGCACCAGACTAGGCGTATGAGTCCTTGAAGGACCATAAAAGAGGTTCCTCCAAGCATCCTGACTCATCTGCTGGAAAAGATGGAGGTCTGGATCAGACAAACTATTCAGGAGCTGATGGTAGCACAACTCAAAATTTGATATATGAGCTGGACGTGAGGGGGGATGTCAGACTTATATAGAAGTTGACACTATGCACTCTATAATCCATTAAGCTCCAATTTTGGAAAAATTAATCTTAAAATTAATGGGATAAGCTCTCCAAGGGAAAATTAGGAATGACTTGAGACAAGAGGTTATGAGAGAAATAACAAGGGCAAATAAGAAATAAGTATTTTTAATTGAGCTGCAAAACAAACATTGATGGCAAGAGTCTTCTGTCTAGGAAAAGGAGAAAATCAGGAAATTAAGGACGTCAGACTGAGAATCCTGAATATTACAGTGATTCATATACCCTGATGGGGGAAACCAGATCCCAGGACTATTGTCACAAGTAAATTGATCATCCCAGAACGACAGCAGGTCATTAGGACCATGCTCTGAGAAGGCGGTAGTGAGGAGGAAGAGGAAGAACGCATATGCCGAAGGTCATCCCAAGCAGCATTTAGTATTGATGAGTGTACTCTGCTTAAACCAAAAAAGTATTCTACCAGGTGTCCAAAGCAGTGTTCTCATGCCCTGGTCCTTTTCTCGCTGGAAATCTAGGCAAGAGGGGTGTGTTGAGATTTTTGCCTATATTCCCACCCTGCTAGATTACCTGGTATCGCTAGGGGAAAACTCCCTAAGGCAAAGTGAATCATAAATTGGTTGGCCCAAGTTCAAAGAGACTACATTTGGGGGATTTTGAGATATTTGCCTGTTCATATCTGTTGGGGATCAATCAGTACAAATACTTAAAAACTCATTGGGCAGAGTTGCTGACGAAATAGGGGCATCTGATAGTGATTAACTATCAGGTGTACCAAATTGGGATCAGTCAGGTTTCATCACTAACTTATTGGGAATGTTTTAGCAAGTTGTGAGGCGAGTGATGCTGCCTGCAACTAGCGAATTGATCAGTTGGTGAGTGACTAGCCATAATAGGTACTAAGTCCCATTACCTAAGCAGGTCGCTAGCCAAATATTTTTAGTTCACTTGGATCAAGAGAAAAACGTTATGGACACGTTTTCTGACTCTTTCTATTTGAGGTCTTGAGGATGTCTAATGACAGAATCCTAGCCAGGATGAGGAAGACCATTGCTGCCAAGACAAGGATGGGTGATTCAACAGCAACGGCTGCCATTTCATTGAAAAGGTGTCAACTGAGGGTTAGACAGCTGAATTCCCCACTATATATATTCCCTAGGATTTACTATAATGAAAAACATTATCTATGAAAACCAGTGTTTACAGTATTAACATTAGTTCCATTATCAATTCAGTGTATAGCTAGACTATCAGCTTATATTTTGTTGTTCTATCTCAAGAATATTATTGTAGAGGGCAATAATTGGAAGACTCTCAGAGAGAAGAGTAAAGATCTGAGTGGGGATCTATAGATGAAGGAGCCACAATTAGGGATAGCTATTGACTGTGTGTTGGGCCAAAGGAGACTGTCACTGGGGTATCTCAGCAAAGATCAGGTGGACAAGAGCATAGGGAATGAACTTACAAGTACGACTTCACAAGTATTTAATCAGAAATATTGACTAAGCATTGGGCCAAAATATAATTTATACTCAACTATGGATAATAGTCTCCATACTATTATCAATTAATAATTCATTCTATACAATGTGATAAAGTGCATGAAGAAACTGAACCTGTAAAGTAAAAAGGTTACCAGGTTGATTGCTGATAACAACCAAATTAGTAAATTTTAACACAGCCTATGAGTTGATATTTGGTTGGTGTTTGTGTTGTTCTGCTTGTTTGAGCGCTAGTTCTCAATTTAAGTTTTTGTTTAATTTTTTGTATTATCCATCCCCTGGTTGGCTTACCTCAAATAAACAAAATTAGGTAAAAATCTGAAAAGCAATTGAATACTGTAATTAGAAATAGTACATTTACTTGAAATTTTTATAGAAATTAAACGTTATATTATATATAAAGTTCAAATTACCTTTTTGAAAGGCAGAAAATGGGTAGATAACAATAAAGTTTTAGGCCTCTTTAATTCTAGGCTACTTAACTACTTATCTATTTAAAGTAAAATTTGGGTAGAGACCTTTGGCTGATTGAATTGGAATTTTTAGAACGGTGGTTCCCAAAATGGTTTGTATGGACCCCCAGGTCATAAAACCGCTGAAGGTGTATGTGGCGAATTAAAATTAATTCGGGGACCCATATGAACCTTTGGGAATTACTGGTCTAGTTTAAGATGAAAAAAATTGAGACCCATTTTCATTATTATAAAAGTTAAAAATAAATAGCAATGAATAAATTGGTAGCTTTTGGATATCCAGAGCTAAATTAAAAGTATACATAGGACATAAAATACAAGCAATGTCAAGTGTCATGACTACAAATAATAAATGCAAATATTGAGTGGACCTAAATAATCTCATATAATCCCATCAGGTTCGCCCATTTCTTGGAAATAAATGTCGTTGTGACTTTAATAAAAGCTATAATATCAATATATCTGTAAATTAAATACAATTTATCTATTTATATCTTATTTTTATGTCCTTATTAACCAATCAAGATAACAAAGTTAAATTTATAATTTTGCTATTATGCAGTTATGTAGAGTTACTTTAATCAAGGTTTGTTATCAGATTTTGGCAATAATAAGGAGTTCTAAAAATAAGTTTAGAAACCACTAAATTAGAGTTTTATGCTGTACACATCTTAGGTCACATAAGAATTCAATCTAGATATTTCAGCTTGGTTCTAAATCATCTACTATACCAATTATCTTTTCTTTTATCAAGTCAAGTAAAGTTGCTAAAATTAGGGCCAAAATTGGCAAAAATATCTACAGTAATTGGATCTACTCAATTCAACCCAACTTTGAGAAATTATATTATATCATCCTTTCATATAAAAGACTTGTTCTTTGTAGTAGTGTCAGAAAATTAACCAGATGAATTCCTTCCATAATTATCAATATTTGGGACGATTTAGTTTGTGCCAGTAGAATAACTAATCACCGCATTTTGATGAGATTTAATGATAAATGAAAAAATTGTGCTCTTGATTAGGATGGGTCAAGATATTTCAACTGTTGCAAATTTTATAATTTGCTGCATCAGGGATCTACTAATGTGCCAGACCACACAGTATGAGGACTGCTGGCTCTTGCTTTTTGCCTTCATTGACAAACCACCTACAAGTACACGTCCAACCCACAAACCCAAAACCCAACAACTTTGCCTTTGCACCATTGGCCCTTATGGGAGTTCACCGGTGGTCTTCATCCCTTTTCATTGGCAGCCTGACCTCTTGCTCCTTCTCCATCATAACCAATTACCAGCCTCAATTGGGTGTGCACTGGCAAGTCCTCCCCCATCTTTGCATTTTAGCTCCTATGCTACACCACCCTCATGGCTGACGGCCATCAGCCCATTGTTGTTGGTGGCCAGTTGGCCAGGTTTCCATTGGGGGTTTCTTGTAAGACTGGATTATGGGAGTTGGCAGCGCTAGCCACTCCAGGTGCATTAACGCTCACCTACAACAGGGATTTCAAGTCCCACCTTTACCAATCTAGCCACTTTCACTAGTAATAACAAAGGTGGGCAAAAGTGAGATCTTTTACTATTAGGATACTGAAACTATTTATAATAGGCTAGTTAGTATATCAAAATTTCATCATCATCCTTTTCCAGAACCTCATTCAATTGTCTTTCTTCCGCTGGTACTCATTCCCACATAATCTGTCCTTTCTGAATGCCAGATATAAATTTAATGCATCCTCGGCATCAATCACCAGCTTATCATATATAGATTATTATATCAAATAATCTGAATATTTTCAGCATCCAGTCATTAGTATTCAGAAGTTGGCAGCGAAATCATTGCTTGCTCTCATAACAGAAACCTTAGCATTATTCTGGTGATACAATTATCCTTGGCATAAGTCTCTGGCAGATCCCAAATAATTGATTGTATTATCCTTAGCATTAAGTCGCCAGTGATCCTGAACATCTTGACATCAAACTGTTCTTCCACCATTTTTAGTTCAAGTAATACTTTGACATCCTTGCTCTATTTGCCGGCGTCAAGTTGCCACTAATTAGTTAATATAATTTTAGCTCATACTTAGCCTGAATCACTAGTCATTGTATCCGAGGGTTGCTCTCTTGTTAATAATAACCCTGCACATATAATTGGGAAGATGTTCATCTGAAAGATCCTTGATTTTAACCAGTGTCTTACATTATATTGACCTTTTGGAAGCTTACTAGGCTTATCTAAAATAAATGCAACACATCTGGTCAGTTTATTCTAATTTTTCCCTATAAATTCAGGAACATCTACTGATGCAGTCAAAGGCATAAGCTGATGATTTCTGATTTAACAGCTTGTCAACACCCTTAAAGAACAGACTCTAATAGTATATGGTAAAAGAGAAATAAGAAAATATATCTTTTATTTGAAGATATGATTTGAGAATAATACTACTTGGCCAGGCGCTGTTATTTAACCTCTAAAGTAACTCCTGACCATACTTCTGGCACACTAATTTCATCATGTATTACTTTTTACCTCAGTTTGGCCCTTGAACTGATAGAATTGCAATGGATGGGTTCACGCCAGTATGCTACAAAGGTGTTGAGTAGTACCAGCCATGTCACTAACCACATAACTGAAATCCCGGCAAAATTTATCTCCAACCCCACATGCCATGTCTGGATGTCATGACATTTTTGAACCAGGGACTCAGTGACACTGAATGCAATAACAGGGTCTAACTCCAGGACAGCGCTGATAATGAGGCCAATGCTTGTTCTAGCTTACTTGTCAAGCTCATCTTCCTGATCTGGGGTTCAAATATATGTTTAAAAAATAAAAATATTTAGAATTAGCTAGCAAATGTTTTTATTGAATAATGTAAGGTTTCTTAGAAAACAAAACTAAATTCTCAAGTACTGGTTTCTTCTTTATATAGTACTTATAGATAGACAAATAGGCTCCTTTAACCCAAGTTTTTAAACAATGACTAGATCATCATTCATGAAGGCTCAATATACCATATAATCATTATTCAGAGAATTTGGGATGCTGGTGACATTCTTCCAGATCTGCTTATGTTCCCAAATTTCCAACTTCTTACCTTTGACTACCTCGTTCCTGATCTGTTCTTCTAACAGACTCAATTTATCAAAATTGACTTTCAAAATCTTGTCTGTATCTGAAATTTTGCCCACTAGGTCAAGGTGCGGACCAGGCTGTTCTTGATCTGTTACATCACCTTTTGTGAGGCCCAGAATTTCTGAACCTTCTTCAGGTAATTCGCACATTTTCCAGCATCTGCCATGCCACTTCTCCGCCAGATGCTCCCTCCATTTTACCAATAACTTCTTCCAGCTTCTCACCCATTGTGCATCCATTATCCACTCAACCTTATATTCTTGGCTATTCTCCTTGTAAGTGCTCAACGGTCCTGGATGTTCCAGTCCTTTCCCTATAAATTTCTGAAGTTGTGAAGCGTGGATCATTGGGTGGGCCTTTGACTTCTAAAAGCTCTAGTTCAAAAGTGATATTATTGATAGCATGAATGATTTTATATGGCCCCAAAAACTTTGAGGCAAGCTTTCAGATTTTCACCCCTGTAGTGTAGTTCTTGGCTGCCAATAAAAGAAAATTCTCATAGCATAAAGCGTATCCAGATCCCAACTTAAGTCTGCTTGATTCTTCTGTTGCTCCATGGCTTTTTCCAGATTCCCTCATAAATTTTTTCAAATGTCCACTTTGTGAGTTATTTTTTCTGTTTCTTGACATAATCCGCCTCTTGAACCCCCATCCGATGTAGGATTAAGTCCTCAGTTTGCAGAAAACACAGAATTATCCTCATCAATGATTGAAAGTAGTTGTTATAAGCAAACTGGACCAACCAGGCCCATGAGACCCAATTATCCTGCCGATCTGAAATGTAGCATCAGAGATACTGTTTGAGTAATTGATTTACCCTCTCTATTTGTCTATCAGATTGTGGATAATACGCTGAAGCCCTACATGGGCAAATCATCAAATTCCTGAGCAAATTAGACCAGAATTTTGATACAATTTGGGGCCCACAGTTGATACAGTTTCTGCCAGTAGGTCACCTTTAGGCGAATATTTTATTACCAAAAATCTTTGCTGCATCCTTGGCAGCAAAATTGGTAGCGTACAGGAAAAATTTGGAATATCTTATAAGCAATTAATGATAACTATAATATTATCTTTCCCTTGGACCTTCAGAAAACCTGTGACAAAGTCTACACTAACTGATCCCCACAGTTGCTCTGGAAGTTGAAGTGGGATTAATTTACTGGTGAGGTGCTTCCTCAAAGGTTTGACCTATTGCAAACCAAACGTTCCGCCACTTATTTCATAATGTCCTTTCAAAGACCCAGCCACAAATTCTGCCACTCCAGTTTGATCATCTTCTTTGAGTTTTTGTGTGCCCGTTAGGGCACCCAGTGCAGGCAACTTTGCGGGATGAAACCTGGGGTAATGCCCCCCGCCGCACTGGGGCTGTGTGAATCTAAGCACCACCAAAGTGGGCCCGACCACGGGTGGGGTGGCTCACACCACCCCCAAACTGACATATTCTTCACTGTTTGGTATACCAGGTAGCAAAGGCTACCCAGCCAGTTCAGAGATATGCCTCCCGTCCTTTACTGCGAGGAATGAGACCAGACTGACCCCCAAGTTGGACTTACTTGAGGAAAGAGGATTGCCATAGCTTTTTATAGCTATTTCTAGCCGTCGCTTGACTGTGGCCAGGGAGCTTGTTGCCTAAATTCCTTCTGAAGGGAAGCAACGCTGGTTTCTGGCAAGCCATAGACCATACATCACCTCTCCCCATATTGTGCACCAGACCCTGAACCCCTCTTTTTCTGCAAGAAGACTTAGTGGGGCATACACAGTCGGGATCTCTGGCCATGTGAGATGACCAATGGATAACTTGCACCTTGGTTGGTATGCTTCATACCAAAGGAGAACACTACTCCACACAGCATCCGCTGCTGGACACTCTGTGAAAATGTGCTTTGCCATCTCCTCCCCTCCGCATACCTTACAGACATACAGAAGGTCATCCTCCTTGTGCTTATTCCACTTACGCAGAGTCGCTTCAGTGACCAAGATGTTGCTGCGGAGTTAGAAGATAAAGTTCTGAATTGGTATATACCAGCATCTCTTAACCCTCCTCCCCCACAGGTCCATCAGGCCAAGTTGCATTTTGCAGGTGATCTGGGACAAGTACGTCGAGAAAAACTCTCTGTCTTGTAGCTTCTGGAACCTAGCAGTTGTGAAATTAGAGAGACAGACACCGCTACCTCCCCCACCTTGATCCAGTCCCAAAGGATGAAAAGGCTTTCCCATTTGAAGTATCTCCAGCCTTCTCTTCCTTGTGGGAACATCCGCCAATCCTGCTCTCCACAATTTTCTGAACGGGCTTCCCCAGCCTCTAATGCAGCCAGAGTAGGAATTGCTTCCATCCAGCAAGAAGACATTTCAGTTGCTTCCACAACATCCTGTGCCTTCCTTACCAGCACCTTGGAGGTACTTGAAACATTATTGGCTGCTTCCACCCTAAGCACCTTCCAGCCATCGTCATCAGGGAGGTCCCCCCAGTGGACCACCCCAATAAAGTGCCTGAAGGCCTTGCGCAGATGAGGTTCCATCTCCAGTCCCCAAGCTCCTCCCCAAAGGGGAATTACCCGGATCCTTTTAATGGTCCACTCTCCACACTCTAATCTACCCATGATGTCCGCCCAAGCTCTAAAGTGATCCTTCCAGTAGCCTGGTAGGTTCCCCATTCTTGGAATGGCCTTCGATTGATGCCCCAGCTAACACCAAGATCCTTGTTCGAACTGTCCTTGCAAGCCTTAGAGAGGTAGTCCTCCAGTATTGGAGACCAACAGATGGATTTTCCCTCCTGAGCGATCTATGTGATCCATTTCAGCTGCAGTGCTTTGATCATACTCCCAAAGTTAATCAGACTGATGCCCCCCTTCTTCACCTCCTGAAAAAAGTTAGAGTAACTGGTTTTTGACGCTCGCCCTCGCCAAATGAGCTGGATGATTGAACTCTGTATTCTTCTGATGGAAGATGCTGGCAGTGGAACAAATCTGGCAATGTACCATAATCTGGAAAGAATAGAAGTTTTCATGACAATGGCCTTGCCCCAATAAGATAAGTTGAGCCAAAGCCACTTCCAAGCCACTTTTTTAAGGTCCACTTCAAGCTTGAGCCAAATTTCATGTGGTGACGCCCGCCCAGGTATGGGACACCCAAGGTACAGAAACTCCTCCCCTGTTTCCATCTAGGGGATTGATCTCTTTGGTGCCAGGCACAACGTCACCGTTCTGCCAATGGGCCAATCCCTGGATTTTGACAGATTGACCTTAGCGTTGCTTGCGTTCTGGTACATCTTCAGAATGTTCATCACCGCCTTCTCCTCTTCCTCCGATGAAACATTAATTCATGTATTATCTGCAAACATTGAATGAGAGTACTCCTCTCAGTTGATGGTAAGTTTCCTTTGGTCCAACTTTATGAGATCCACTGAAAGGGTCTCTATTGCAAGGACTTCAACAAGGGAGATAGAGGGGCTCCTTGACGCACGCCCTACACACCTTAAAGGGGTGGGAGTGGACCCCATTGATATTAACAACCGATGAGGCCTTCTCATAAATCGCTTTAATCAGTCTCAACAAATTATCTTGATTTCAACCCTGCTTAAAACTTCTCAAAGAAACTCATGATTCACCCGATCATACGCCTTCTCTTAATCAAGAAACAGTAGCCACCCCCTCTGGTCATACTGTTTACTTTCCCACTCTTCTATCAGGTGAAGCAGCATCAAGTTGTCAGTATTTGAGCGTCCTGGGATAAACCCATTCTGCTCTTTCCCAACAACATCTGCCACAACACCCTTTAGTTGATTGGTTAGGATCTTCATTAAGATCTTATAGTCAACGTTAAGCATAGTCAAAGGCTGATACTTCCCCATGAGGGAGGGATCGCCCTTCTTATACAGCACCACCACCACACCCTTTGAAAACGCCAGCTCGATTATACCAGAGGCTAGGAGTTAATTGTAAAGCTCAGCAAGAATCTCAGACATTTCTGCCCGAAATAACTTGAAGAGCTCCATGATCAACTCATCCTCCCCAGGAACCTTGCCATTCTTTCCCTTGTGGGTGGCGTCTGACACCTCCGATTTGTGGATCTTGCTACATAGGTGCAGCTGAGTCTCCTTTGGCAGTACCCCCAGTCTGCTTAAGAGTACTTTGGATGCCTCCAGGTCATTCTCAGAGGGGCCATAAAGGTCCTCATAGTAGGATTTGGCCACCTCAGCCATGCGAGCTGCATCCTTCACCTCAACTCCCCCATCACAAAGTGACAAGATCTTTGCTGAAGGTCTGAATGCCCCTACTGCCTTGCGGAGTAGGGCCACATTACTGTTAGAATCCTCATCCCATCTAGACTTCCTTTGTTTGAGGCGATCTACCATGAAGGCTCCCATTGATTTCGCATACAATTCAGCCTTGTCCGTGTAGGCAGATGCCCCCACGACCATGGCCTGCTTGCAGGTACACTCAAAGCTCCTCTTTAAGGTTTCATACCTCGAACGCATGGCCCCTAGCTGCCTCCCAAAGATTTCACAAGCCACCTTGAGATCAGCCTTCATCTGCAGCCATTTTACTGGCGCATCAGGATTCCCCACAATCTGGCTTCTCCACCACTTCATCTTCTTCCTCATGATATTCTGAAGTGGACTCCACTTCGGGAGTTCAGGGTTTAGTCTTCAGATCCCTTTCCCTGCATAAGCAACCAGAAGGTCACTGATATGCAGTTCCAGGGGCTGTGGTCTGAAGCACCCGGATCATGATTCTGAAGGATCAATTTGCAGCGACTCAGGAGAGGCTGGGGCACTGACACAAGGTCAATGCGGGAAAAATGATCCCCCTGGATGTGAATCCACCCAGTCTCTCCCTCCTCACCACGGCCAGCTCTCCACACATCCAGTAGGCCAAGGTTGATCATTAAACTGGCCAACTCATGGGCTCCAGGATCATAACTCCAGTTGCCTGAAGTCCCAACCCTGTCATCCCTAAAGCAGACACAGTTCATGTCTCCCACCAGCACTACTGACCATAACGCCTTCCTCCTGGATCCTTAGGCCAACCTTCTGGAAGAAGGCCTTCCATTCATATCCAGAATTGGGCGCGTATATGCCGATAAACCATTTTTGATTCCTCTTCAAACAGTGACATTACTACCACTGCTCTTCCAGGAACCAATACCCTTTTATACAACACCTTAACCTTGTCCTCCCACCGGACCAAGATACCCCCCTTTGGCTTCTTTCCCTCCCTCTTTACTCCCCTAGGGGTAAGTCTGAGTTTGGTTGGTCCACCAAATGAGAGTAAAATGATAGTTTCTGAGAAAACTGGAAAGCCCATTCCTCTTCCACCTCAAGTTTGGACTTAGTCTCAGTGAGGAAGCTGATATATATCCCTTGTTGTTGCAATTGGAGTTTCACCCGCTGCCACTGCTTGAGTCCATTCAGATCCCGCAAGTTATCAAATTCAACCCTGATCATCATAGGTTCAAAACTGAAGAGGTTTTGATGTCAGGATCTGGGGGTCCTCATCCTCTTCCATCTCAGCTGGTTTAGCGGGACAACATTTATTCCTCCCCTTTTCAGTACTAGACTTAGCTGGGGGTGGAGGCTGCTCGGTCACAACAGCCTCCAGAATCTTACCATTGCCAGGGTCCTCAATAGACCCCTCCGCTTCAGTTGGAGGCATTTGTTAGAAGGCATTGGCCCACTATTGCTAGCAGGCAACACCTCCCTCACCTCCGCCTCTTCCCCTACGGACCTCGCACGCTCTGTCACACCCACATCCCTTATGGTCACCCACCTCTTATGCGATCAAGTGATGGGGAGAACCCCATCTGTTTGGGAAGCGACCGCCTCCATAATGTCCTTTTTGGACTGTGCCAAAGCGCCACTCAGCTCTATTTGGAGTCTAACTGCTTCCCTCTCCTTCTGGGAATGCTTTGACTCCTTTTTGACCTTCCTTGCGCTTTTCAGCACTCCAGTCATCGCCTCCAAAGTGATGCCAGCTGCAGCCTCCTCCCTTGCTTTGGCTGACATCTCAGTCAGCTTCTCCAACGCCTTCTGAAAAGCCACTTTTCCTTCTCAGAGGTCGCCATCACTGGCACCCCC
Source organism: Massospora cicadina (assembly GCA_022478985.1). Classification (NCBI taxonomy): domain Eukaryota; kingdom Fungi; phylum Entomophthoromycota; class Entomophthoromycetes; order Entomophthorales; family Entomophthoraceae; genus Massospora; species Massospora cicadina. The sequence goes on from JAKSZP010014682.1 coordinate 57,805, forward strand.
GCGCTAGGCCCACTAGTCTTGGCCACTGCCACAGGAGGTTGAACCTGAGGACATATGGCCCTGACGTGCCCCTTTGCACCACACAAGAAGCATCTGTTCAGTGGTACCATAGGGACCTTCAGGACCCCACAGTGACTGAACGAGGTAACTCCCCATATGATTTTGAAAGTTCAACCTTCAAAACCCAGTCCCCAGATCCCACGGTGAACTTTTTCAAGCTACCGTCCTTCTGCTTCAAGTTCTTTACCAGCTTGTTCTCATGAAAGGAGATCACTCTGCTAAAGCCTTTCAGCTGAGACATCATGGCCCATCTAGTGATCACAGGTGGTACATCCCTCAGAATGAACCTTCCAATCTCAGTGCCAATGTCAAGACATACGGCCTCCTTGTTCTTTGTTTAAACTGGAAGCCAAAACCTGTTCCTTTTGAATCTTAGACATGAAGTTCATAAGTTTTAACCCAGGAGCCATACGTGAAATATGGAGCGGGGCAAACCCAAACACCTCAAACACCCTGACCATGAGTCCCTTAGACCATCCAGTCTTCACTTCCATTGCATGAACCCTCTTGAGGCTCTCCATCATGCTCGCCATCAGATCCTTGGATGTGCCGGAGTTCCCTGCTTCAAAAAGCTTGGTTCTGACACCATATCTACTAGCAGTCGCCGCGGAAAAGGAGACTGAAGCCCCCTGTGCAGAAGAGGCCACCCCCACTGTTAATTTGTTAATGGAGTTTGTCTCTCCAGTTTGGTTTTGTGGGATTTGCTCTCTGGGACCTTTTTGAGTGGGAGCCATCGCAGCCCTTTTGGGTAGGTGCATCATTTTGGTACGTTAGTGCTCTCGCCTTTTGCTGCATCAGTGTAAGCCCACGTAAGCTACTGGCCGCTATCCAAATATCAGGCCAGCCTAGAAAACCGCGGTGATTATTGTAGACAGGTGAGCCAAAGCTCAGCCAATCAGGTTGCCCCACCCTTGTCACTAAGACCTGCTTTTGCAGTGCCCGCTTCATAGGAAAGTAGTGTGACAGACGATATGCCTGACTCTTGCCTCCCCCTTCCTGCCCATATCCCCCTGAAGGATAGTGGAAGCACCTGATAGAACAGGTTGGGTTACAGTCATTAGCTTCCATCCCACTCCCCATCCAGGCCACTACCGGACCCTTCCAGGGCGCCTCTCTGGGCTCTGGTGTTAGCTACTCACCCATGTTTCCATGAGCTTTCCTTGGTTATGCCACGTGAAGGCCCCAGCTTACCCTACCTTGCTCCCAGATATATTTTCTTAATTCTCTTTTACCTGGTTTTTATATAAGTTTGTTTTTAAAAGATTGTCAACAAGCTGTTAAGTTAGAAGTCTTCAGCTTGTACTTTTGCCTGCCTCAGTAGAAGTTCCCATATTTGAAGGAAAAATTTAGCCCACTATTGACCAATAGAGTCAGATTAATTTAGATAAGCCTAGTGAGCTTCCAAACGGTCAATATGTCATAAGGCACTGGTTGAATTAGGATCTTTTGACTAAAACTTTCACAATTATATGCATAGGATTTATTTTACCAAGCAAGAAATCTCTTATTTAACAACTGGTGCTCAAAAAAATTGATGACACTCTCTAAAATGGACCCACACAACTAGTTACTGGCATATCCAATCAAAGAGAAAAGTTACAATGTGATGTAAACTATTGACAAGGAAATCTCTGATTACGTTTAATACCAGCCACCAAGGCTCCGATGTGGGTATCTCTTACTCCATGGATCTTATCACAGTGAGAGGAGCTCATGTTGATGCAACAAGCCCAATTGGTCTTGCATCTTAAAGCGTTAAGACCATGCTGGAAACTCTATATTGATGATTTAGGATTGGTACATCACAAAATTGACCCTCTTTTGGCCTGTTCTACTATCTCAATGATCAGGCACTCAAGAAGGAGATATACATGAAGTATCATGATGCAACCATGTCAGCTCTCGCCAGACACCTCACAGACAGTAAAATTTCTAATAAATTCATTGTTAACTTTTTCCAACCCTCAACCAAGCATACCCAGTGAATTCTTGCTAGACAAAATCTGGAACTCATGGAAATCTACCATTCACAAGGGGAAGAACAGTCTTATCAAAATGCTCTACTGGATAAGTTGAATTCCATTTTAACAAAGTCCAAAAAGCAATTGTGGATAATACAGGTTTTTCCAACAAAGCTCATCAAAGAGTAAACACCTTTAAAATGCTACTAAACATATGGGTTTTGAAGATAGCTGCGGAAGCTTTGCTCATAATAGGCTATCACAAAAATGAGTACAAAACATGAATTACTGCTGTAAAAGCTGGGAATTTATTCTTTTTTCCTATTATATCAGTCATAATGACTCATCACACAGGCTATTTTGGGCTGAAGAGAGCACCTGGAGTTAGATTTAAAGCAAGTCACTTTGAGGAGTATGTTTAGACTAAGTTGGGTACTTTAAACAAGAATATCAAAGATCTTGTGGCATTACCATCAGTCACAAATAGGATGAGGAGAATTCTCATATCAAAGAAGAATTTTCAAAAATTTGCTCTGTTTTGTCAAGATTACATTCTAGAAATGTTGAAATTAATCAGGATTATTGGGAGCTCATAATGCAATTATCAACTTTAAATTTCTGAGTAGATGTATGGCTGAAGATATTAATTTCAAAAACGTACAATCAAGTTTTATTAAAAAAGAACATGACAACCTTAAAAAAAGAAATTAAATCCCTTTGTTGGATAATTTCCCTCCCAGATTCAAGATAAGAATGGTGTGGGTCAAAATTGGCCAAGTAAGGGAAATTTTAGATAGTTATAGGTTCACAATACTAATAATATTAACTAAAATATTAATAATGATTTTATCAGCCAAAAGACTCTGGCCAATTCTCGGTGGAACCCTGCAAATCAGGGTAACACTATATTTCAAATATCTCACAGGAAAATAACACTAGTTTTAGCAGTTGGATTACTCTAACCACATGGTGGACTCTGGGGCATCCATTGGATGGATCTCCTCCAGACACTACCAGTCCCATTCAAGAACCTATGCGGTGACCACCCCTTTTATAGGCATGGTGGGGTCTCCCAAGGTGCAATATTTTATCTAACAAGGATTGTCTAAAATTTATTAATTTATTACCCCACAGGTATATTTGGCTAAATAATACCTCCCCATACATTGGTCAGCCTAATGGAAGTAAGTTTTCTGATTTTTGATAGGTTAAATTTTCATATTTCCTTATTTGGACTGTAACAAACCATTCTGACTTATCATTGAATTCCCTTTGATTCTTTGTACAGTTTAAATACAGATCAATCAGATACCAAGAGGGTTCATAATTTCTCTTATCCCCAGCATCGCCTATAAGCTATAAAAAAGTCATAACTTTTTAGTTTTTAAAGTTTAGTTATCCTTATTATTTTCCAGGGTTAAATCCCCTTTTGGGATTTTAACCAGATGGATCCTTCCAATAGTATTGGAATTGGGGGTTTCAGATATTCAGGTAATTTTACCAGCTAATCGCCTAGTTCAATACTATTTAATGTTATCAAAAATAAGTAATTGTTTTAGGTTCAGCAGATTCCCAGTTTGGTGCTATCAAATCGTAGATGATTGTGTGAATTTTCAGCAGAAAGCTGATATATTCACTTATAAGCATCTAGCAATGATTTCGCTAAATTGAATTTGAGTTGGTGAAATTGTATCCCTGTGCCAACTGCCATAAGAAATGATTGTAAGATTTTCTGGCAGAAAGTCAAAGTATTCATTATCAATCATTTAGGATTTGCAACTAATTCAGAGCATTGACAACTCATGTTGAGGATGCTCCAAGTTCTATTTAACTTTAAATTTATATTATTATTAAGCGACTTATGCTGAGGATTTATTACCCTAATTTAATATTTGGTTATCAGATGAGCAGATCTGGATGGAATCACTATGAATTATGAATGAATGAAGTTTATGATCTGATAGAGTTTTGGAATCAGGAGCTGATGGGATATCCGGTATATGATTGGCCAAAGAGTACTTGGACGCAGTAGCCCTGAAAGTAGTATAAATAGTCATTCATTCCCTCCTAATAAACATCTCTCTTTCACCAACCTTCCTTTTATTTTATAGTGGCTAATACCCTGTGGAGTATAAGTAGATAGGATAGGGGATCCCCAATAGGCGCAGGTGATCACACCTGGAGTGGCCAGTGCTGCTAGCTCCCATGCCTCCTCCTTATGAGGAACCTTTGGGAACCTGGTCAGCTGGCTACCAGTGGATGAGCTGACAGGCCGCTAACCTTGCGGGGTGCAGCATGGGAGTTGCCATAGCCACTCAGGAAGGGGGAGGGACTCATTGGGGCATGTCCAGATGGGTTAGTGAAGGGTCACAAGGGTGGGGCAGCACAGAAGTGCCTGAGCCACCCAGTAAGGGGACAGGACTTGCTGTGGCACATGCTGAGGACACATGGGGCTAAAGGTGAAGCCTTTGGTGGTTAGTTGGTGGGTTGGACACAAGACTTTTAGGGGTCGTTATGCTAATGAAGGAAAAACAGCAAAGGGCCACCAGTCTTCATACTGGTTGGCCTGGCACACTAGTGGAGCCCATGGTCGATTTTGTGACATCCCCTTTTGTTGGATTTTAGGTATTTAAGCACCAGCGAGCTTTCCCCAACAATAAAAAACCAACAAGAGGTTCTCACTACAGGGGACCCTGTATACACCAAACCTGTTTAACAATGACAATTATTTAAGAACCAAGGTTAACTGCTTTAGATAATCAACTAGCCAATGCTTTGGTTCGCCTCAAAATGCTTGAGAAGCACTCTCCACAAAGCCCTTATGGGCTCTCCCCTAATATATTTAAACCTCCGTTTAAAGACAAGATTACGCCTGGTGATTACAGTATCATCGCCTTCCTTTATGTTTACAAATCTGCGATGGAAGGAAGACTGACCTTCAAAAACCCAAATCTATCCTTCCCTGCTTAAGTCAGATGGCTCAGGAGGTTATATTTCCTCATATGGCTACACTTACCACCTGGACGGAGGTTAAACAAGCGCTGATTGGCGATTTTGGTTCAAGGCAGAGTTTACAATGGCAAAAACAGGCCTTTATGTGCCTTAGCCTGCAAGAGGAAATATCGATCTCTTCATTTTGAAGAGCAATTCTATAGCAAATCTCAGCCTCTGTTACTGGCCAAAATGCTTCCCTTAGATGATGCTATTGCAGCTATCATGGCTAGCTTGGCGTCTTATCCCTCTTTAGCAATGCATATCTCTGCATTTAAGCACACCTTCCAATTGGTATGGGATATTAAAGAGGCACTACAAGCAGTAGCTGACTTTATGAACCTGAACTTCTGCAAAAAAACTCAAAAGTGATAATTAACTCTGGCCCTTCCAGCCTCTTATATAACTATATCTCTCTGGAAAACAGCTTCTGCAGATTGGCAGTGACCAATTACTCCTCCACCATGTGAGGATATCCAGAAAATATTGGCAGTAAGGGGGCAACGCTCCCCTTTAACATCAATTTCAACAGCTCAGCCAGTGAAGTCAGTATCTCTTTGCCTGGTCCCTGTAAGTCCTGGGGAATGTCCCTTGGCTGTTGATCGGGCCATTTTCCCATTCCTGAGTAAGAAGACACTGAAGAGGATGCTGGTACCTCTCATTACTCAGGGCGATCTCGCTCACGTAGTAGATGAGTGATGGGTAACAGCTCTTCCGCTTTGGATCCCACCCCCAGCACCCACACTCACCTCAGCAGAACTGTTATGGGGATTTAGCGAAATCTGCGCCAAGATTGTTGGATTAAAATCAGTCAGACCTATTTAAATGGCAATCTGGCCAATGCTTGGATCTCAAATGGCTGGAAAGGCACGAAGACTCAGGTATCAGCTGGAATGGCTGACAGTTCCAATTTGATTAAAATGTCGATCAAACAAATCACCTTCCTACCAAAGTTGTTGGGATCATCCTCGACGGCCAGACTATAGCATTGGATGCCATCAATGAGGGTTTGAAGTCCCCTGTTGACAATTCAGGCGTTGCAGCTGATGTGATGCCACTGACTGAACAAACGGCCCATTGACCAAGCGTGGGCGGGTTGGGCATCCCAAAACCATTCCCAACCAAATGGACCTGCCCTATGTGGGGTGGCCTTAGGGGATTTCCATCGCTTGTCAGGCTAAACGCCATCACGCCAACCATCGGAAACATAGCTGAGCCTCAGTTCAGACATTTTAGGTCAAGCTGACAGTGACTCGGCCCACCACCAAATTTTTTGATGTTGATTCCCAAGGAAAAAACCCACCCATTCCCAGGTAATTCGCCAGTTAGGTCGAAATTGAGGGCCCTGTTCTTGCTTGTCATTCTCCCAATTGACCACTATTTAATCAGTTGCATAGCACTGAGAAAATTGTTGGTCAATTTTCTTCCTTTTCCTTAATTAAAATTTTCGCCAAAACACCAAACAATTTTTCTATTGCATTACCCCTTCTGACCTCACCCCCTGATGGCGTTTCCCTGGTGGCCTGTCAGTCTGTATACTGGATGGGCTCTACCAGTACTTATGGTCACTATGGCCCCCACATTGTCAATTAGACCCAGCGAGTCCAATATTTTTGGCTATACAACCCCATTGTCATGAACTTCTGACAACAGTATACGGGAATCTTGTGGCCTTATGTCCACCAATTGCAAGAGAGAATCCGTCTCCTTGCCTCCCCAGTTGAAATGACCCCATATGCCGATAAACTTATTGAAACCATCTCTGTAATCCCACCCCCTGCAGCAAGGCCCCTGGGTCAGGAGTGGTCTCATTATGGTTTGTCATTGGGATCATATTCGGTTGTTGTGTTATACCAAAATTCGTCATTTCCCAATGCCTGGCTCTATAACAAGTCATTCAGTTGGCAATGCCTCTGGCATTCTGGCTTGCATTTTGGGTGCTTACACATCCTGACTGGCAGTCCATTCTAAACTTCTTCTGCCAAACCCATAACATAATTGACCACCCATTATTCCCAGACACTTCTGCCTTGTTCTTTGAACTGGGTGCTGCAGTGGTTACCCTTTACAAAATGAATGTGCAATCAGTAGTTTGCTGTTTGTTGTGTGTTTGGTCACTTTCTGATTTTGGGAGAAGTATCCGCTCTATCTTGGGAAATCTTCTCCAATACACCCAAGCTGCGTGAATTTTGCCTCCTCCCCCTTCCACTAGCCCAGAGGGAAGTTTAAGTGTCCCCTCCCAGGAGATTGCCAACCAAATTCTCAATGCACTTGTCGAGGTGCAAATGCATACAGCAATTGTGCTTAATAATGCTTCCACGTTATCCCATGCTCAACAAGAGCTTGCGTTGTTAGACGCTGTGGATGGGGATGCCCGCCGTTGGGTGAGAGGTCTTTTGCGCTCTTCCTCACAAGCAGGAAACTCCACCCCCATGATGGCTGTCATGTCAGCTGCCCTGAAACCCCCTGTGTCACAATTGGACCACCTATTCAGACTGATCTATGCCATGGACATAGCCCCTAGCTTGGTTTCTTTGATTTCTACCTTTAGTGAACTGGCCCCCACGTCAGGTCTATCTATTGATATGCTTCAGGAAGTCTTTAGATCAGGCTTGGATTTGGGTTCCGCTCATCACGAGGTCTGGTCCACCGTCCAAGGATCAGTAGATCAAATATACGCCACTGCAACTACCATCAACGCCTTACCCCACCATGTTACCCGTTATCAGAAGGGGAAAATCTTAATTGGGTTACCCAAAGTAGACGCAGATGACGCGCCTATCTCTGAATTAGCAGTAGACCTAGGTACCTATCTTGCTGTAACCCCTGAGTCCAAGTTGGCGGTACAGAGTTACCTATTAATGAATCTTTTCAAGCTCAGACAAAGGAAGCTATTTCTCCCACCCTCGTACTTCCAATTTTTGCTCTGGCAAAGGACCCTGACCTTACCCCCAATATGCCAGTTATTTTTTTGGTTGCAAATGAGTCAGTCAAATCCTCTAATAAACAAAACTTCGCTTATTTCCTATTGCCTATGAAGACCAGTATCAGCTCGCTTCATGTCTCTCTGAAGCTCTGGTGGATACCGGAGCTGTGGGGAACTTCATGAGTGTCGAGTTAACACAACAACTAGAACTGGAAATGGATGCGGGCCCCTCAGTGATGGTGGCCTCATCTGCTTCCCAGCCCTCATATGTTGTTTGCCGACTGGTACCTTTTTCAATTCACCAGTTCAGCCTTTGCAATTGTTTTTTGGACATTCCAAACTTGGTATTTCTGGTGATCTTAAGTGTGGGGTGGTGGCGTTGACAACATGTTAAGATTCATTTAGAGTCTAATACATTGTCATTTACCAATGATCATCTGGAGGGAGAATTCCCTTTGATTGACACCCTCAAAAAGATACAAGGAACCAGATATTACTACCCTAGTCACTTCCCTGGGCATCCTAGCCTATTTCCCCAAGAGCTTAATGCTCTAGCAGAGAATCTTTGACATGGAAAAGGTGGATCTCCTGCCTAAGCACACTAGGTTCAATTATGGGTTTTGAACAACCGTGGAGTTGGTGAACATTAACTGCCCGTTATATCCCCATACAGCGGAGGAAGAAGTTGCACTCAATATCTGGTTGGACAATACGTTGAAAAAGGGTTGGTTGTTCAAGGAGACCTCACCCGTCGCCTCCCCCATTGTCTTCGCCAAAAAAGCGGATGGTTCTCTCTGTCCCTGTGTGGATTATGGTCATCTGAATAAAATAGCAGTTTCTGATCCCTACCCCTTGCCTCTGGAGCAGACAATCAGCCAGGCAATTGCCAAATCCCATGTGTTCTCTAAGTTGGATCTGGTGAACGCTTTTAACCAAATTTGGGTAATGGAAGGGCAGGAATGGTTAACAGCGATCTGGACAAAGCGCGGCAATTTCCAATTTCGTGTAATGCCCTTCAGACTGAAGAATGCTCCCGCTACGTTTCACCAGATGATTGACAATGTACTGGGTGACCTCCGGTTTACCTGTGCAGTTGCATACATTGATGATATCCTAGTTCTTTCCCTGACTCCTGAACAACATGCTACTGACTTGGAGGCGGTGGTGATCGCCTTTCATAAGGCAGGTTTGTTCCTCAAACCTTCCAAGTGTGAGTTTTATAAGTTAAAAGTTATCTTTCTTGGGAACCTGGTTCTCAAAGATGGCTATTTGATCCCTCCCAACAAGTTAGATGCGATCTGAGAATGGCCAACTCTGACTATGCAGAAACAACTTTGGAGTTTCTTGGGAACTATCATTTTCCTAAAAAGTTTTCCCCAGCACTTTTCCAGCTGGCCGCACCGCTCCACCCCCTTACTGGGAAAAACGTACCATTTTGTTGGATGCCCAAATGCCAGCAGGTGTTCAAATTGATCAAGGAGGTGTTCATGTCTCCACCCATTTTGAAGCACGCCAATCCCACCAAACCATATATTGTTGCATGTGATGCCTCGTTGGTTGCAGTGGTAGCAGTGTTGCTTCAGGAGCACAATGGTTTAGAACACCCAGTCACTAACATTTCCTGGAAGTTCACAGCCACAGAGCAGTCTTGGGCCATATATGACAAGGAATTGGAAGCTGTTGCATGGGCATTAACTCATTGGTGGTATCTGTTGCAGGGTGCCCGCCATGAATTAACGTTCCACATGGATCACCAGGCCCTTTTGTATTTTTGCAAACCCCAAAAATTGGCGCACCGGCAGGCCCAAACCTATTGGGACCTGTGCAGCTTTAACTTTAAATATGAACTCGTTAAAGGTGCGCTCAATGTACTTCCCAATTTCCTAAGCTGCAGCCCCACCCACTGTCCCTCAGAACCAGAGGAAGTGGATCTCGTTACCATGATTCCTGCCACTCAAATCCTGTCAATTGTTCCCCCCATTGTTTCCTCCATTGCTTTGGCTCCTGATGCCCCGCTAGTGGCTCAGGTCTTAGCCAGTCAAATGGCCTGTCCTGAGGGTGTGGAGTTGGTCGAGCAGTTGGCTCACTCGAGTCACAAACACTCCCTATACTCCTTAGAAGAGGGACTCATTTACTTTTGGTCTCACATTTGGGTCCCCCCTCCTTCTTATCAGAGGTATTCTGCACACATCATGATCCCCCCACAGTCATACATCCCGATAACAAGAAATGCATCAATTTGATCAAGAGAACCTTCAATTGGGCGTAATGACAAAAGAGGTTCCAGCTTGGATCGCCTATTGTGTTACTTGCACTAGGGCTAAGTCAGATTGCTCCAGCAAAAACGGCCTCCTGAACCCCTTACAGCAGGCGGGAGGACCCATGGACCTCGGTGTCCGTGGATTTTATCATTAAACTCTCATGTTCTAACAGGTTCACATCGGTTATAGTAGTGGTGAATCATTTCACAAAATTTTCCCTTTTTAACCTTGTACTTCCACAATTATGTAAGAAGAAACTGCCCATCTTTTCGTATGCCATGTGTTTTTGATGTTTAATCTCCCCCAGGAGATCATCAGTGACTGGGGCTCACAGTTCAGCACACGGTTTTGAAATGAACTCCTATCAATACTAAAAATATCCCCCTGTCGCTCCATGGCATATCATCCTCAGTCCAATGGACAAACCGAGTGGGTCAATCAAGTCCTTGAACAGTACCTGCGTTGCTATGCTGCAGCCGCGCAGGATACTTGGGCTGGTGACTTTCCTCTTCTCAATTTTCTTACAATAATGGGACCCATGCATCCACGGGGTTTTCCCCTTATGAAGCAACGTTGGGTTATAATCCTTCATTTTTGGTCAGGCCATGCTTGCGGCCTGAGGTTCAAGCTGCCACAGACCGCGCTGCCCATATCAGATTGACCCAAGCCTTAGTGCGGGAACACCTCACCAAAACCATCAATGACTACAAGCGGTTCATGGATTGTAAGCATCTCCAGGGTCATGATTTTACGGTGGGTTCCTACGTCATGCCTGATACCTTTCACTTAAGAATTCAGACCCCTTCCCATAAATTCGCCAGTAAATGCTTGGGTCCCCATTTGGTGGAGGAGGTATTGGGTAATGGGGCGTCCGATGAAGCTCCCTGCGCATTGGAAGCAGCATCCTGTTTTCCATGTTTCCCAGCTGTCGCCCTTCAAGGGTGCTATTCCCATGGAACTGGAACCAATCATCATCAATAATTGGGACGAGGCCAAGGTAGAGGCTATCCTGGCATCCCAGAAGTCACGACGTTCTATCCAATATCTAGTGGCCTGAAAAGGGTATCCAGCCTACAAAAATAGTTGGGACAAGGCGCGCGATTGTGCTAATTGTATGGACCTGGTCGAAGCGTTCCATATATCCCACCCCAAGGCTCCCCACCCCCCCCCCAAAAAAAAAGTCGCGATGATTATGGCTATCAAGCTACCTAAAGCACACAATAATGTGGCTCTGGTGCAGTTTCCCAGTGGGGGTGCCCTTCCTTTGGAAAAAGAGAAGGGTAGTGTAAGACCTGAACCATCCCCTGGTTGTTGAATGGGCTATTTTCCCATTCCCAAGTAAGAAGACACTGAAGAGGATGGTGGTACCTCTCATTACTCAGGGCGATATCGCTCACCTAGTAGATGAGTGGTGGGTAACAGCTCTTTTGCTTTAGATCCCACCCCAGCACCCACACTCACCTCAGCAGAACTGTTATGGGGATTTAGCGAAATCTGCGCTGAGATTGTTGAATTAAAATCAGTTGGATCTGATTTGAATGGCAATCTGGCCATAGCTCAGATCTCAAATGGCTGGAAAGGCATGAAGACTGAGCTATCGGCTGGAATGGATGACAGTTTCTAATTTGATTAAATTGTCAATCAAACAAATACCTTCCTATTAAAGTCATCAGGGATTATCCTCGACGGCCAGGCTATAGCATCAGATGCCATCAATGAGGGTTTGAAGTCCCCTGTTGATAATTTAAGCGTTGCAGCTGATGTGATGCCACTTACCAAATGAATAGCCCAGTGACCAAGTGCAGGTGGGTTGGGCATCTCAAACCTGTTCCCAACCAAATGGACCCACCCCTATGTGGGGTGGCCTTGTGGGATTCCCATCGCTCGTCAGGCCAAACGCCGTCATGCCAACCATTAGAAATGTAGCTGAGCCTCAGTTTGGACATTTGAGGTTGAACTGACAGCGACTTGGCCCTGCCAAATTTTTGATGTCAGTTCCCAAGGAACAAACCCGCCTATTCCCAAATAATTCGCCAGTTAGGTCGAAATTGAGGGCCCTGATTCTTGCTTGTCACTCTCCCAATTGACCACTATTTAATCAGTTGCATAGCACTGAGAAAATTGTTGGTCAATTTTCTTCCTTTTCCTTAATTAAAATTTTCGCCAAAACACCAAACAATTTTTCTATTGCATTACCCCTTCTGACCTCACCCTGATGGCGTTTCCCTGGTGGCCTGTCAGTCTGTATACTGGATGGGCTCTACCATTACTTATGGTCACTATGGCCCCCACAATGTCAATTAGACCCAGCGAGTCCAATTTTTTGGCTATACAACCCCATTATCATGAACTTCTGACAACAGTATACGGGAATCTTGTGGCCTTATGTCCACCAATTGCAAGAGAGAATCCGTCTCCTTGCCTCCCCAGTTGAAATGACCCCATATGCCGATAAACTTATTGAAACCATCTCTGTAATCCCACCCCCTGCAGCAAGGCCCCTTGGGTCAGGAGTGGTCTCATTATGGTTTGTCATTGGGATCATATTCGGTGTTGTGTTACACCAAAAATTCGTCATTTCCCGATGCCTGGCTCCATATCAAGTCATTCAGTTGGAAATGCCTCTGGCATTCTGGCTTGCATTTTGGGTGCTTACACATCCTGACTGGCAGGCCAGTCTAAACTTCTTCTGCCGTTTCCATGACAGTCCCCCTCTTTCTGAGCAGTATACTAATGTGGAATAGGTACCACATCTGGCTAAGCTGCTGCCTCAACCCCCTCCTCCTCAACTCCAGCTGCCCCTATTTCAAAACCTGCAGTTATGGGGCAGCTCAAGATGGTCACTTCTAAGGCAAAAATAGAAGTCATTACACTTCCAACACCTCCCCAAAAAGTTAGTATAGTTATGATGCTCCCTTTAAACTAAAAAAGGGCAGATGAGAGCGACAATGCCCTCCCTTGTGAGGAGATTAAGCCATTCTCTCAGCCCCTTTTAGTAACTCGTTGAGATGCTTTGACAATCCTTCTGATGATGAGTCTGAAGGGGTGGGAAAAACACAGGCTATTATGTCTTGGGAGCCCCAATGGAAGTTCAGTTTTTAGATAGGTTGAGGCCTGGAAGAATTAATATAGCTATATTACCACGTTAACCTATCTTAAACAGCTGTTAAGGTTTTCAGAGGTGATTGTTATCGCTAGTGATGCGGACCAGCCTATTAGGACAGTGATCTGATCCACCCAGCAGGTTCATACCCTCCAATATATCAAAAACAAAAACCCTGCGAGGGCACAACGCCTTTTTTCTACTCTCCATTTAAATGAGGTCCACGCCCTCCCCCTACTTTTGGTAAACTAATAACCAAGGTAGAGGTTGCCATCGATAAGTCGCGAGTTCTAGCCATCCTTGATATGGGTGATCTAGTGTATTGGTTTCTTCAAAGCTCATCAGCAAAGTTGGTGCCTGATCTGGACTATTCACAAGAGTTTTGAACTGCAGGGCCTAACAATACGTGAGCTATTGGAGACTATTGTCATGGAAACGGCAGAAGAAGTCTAGACCGGCCTGCCAGTTGGTCTGTGTGAACACCCAAAAAGCAAGCCAGAATGTCAGAGGCATTGCCGACAATACAACTTGATATGGAGCTGGGAGATGTGATACCACGTAGTAGTGGTGTAACAACAGGGTAAGGAGTATCTCAATGGCAAACCACACTGAACCCATTCCCAACTCAGTGGTCCTGACTGCAGGAGGAGGGATTACTGGGACAGTCTCGACGAGATTCTTGGCTTGAGAGGCCAACTCATTGGGGGTGATAGGGAAATGGATTCTCTCTATCCATTGCTGTACATAGAGCCATAAGATCCCCATGTATTGTTGTTAGAGATTCATAAGAGCGGCGTTATAAAAGCATAAATGTCAGACTTGCTGGGCCCAATTGGTGATAGAGGGAGCCATGGTGACCAAAAGAATTGGTAGAGCACACTCAGAGTGCAGGGCGATGGGCCACCAGTGAAATACCATCTGGGAATGTGGTCAGAACGGAAAATAAAGGAAATTTGATTTTTTTGCAAAAATTTATTTGGAAAGGAAAGTAAGAAAATCGACCAACAATTTTCTCAGTGCCATGCAACTGATTAAATAGTGGTCAATTGGGTAGTGACAGGATATGGTCAGGGCCCACAAATTTGACCTAACTGGCGAATTGTTCAGGAATGGGGGGTTTATTCTTTGGGAAAAGACATTGCAAAATTTGGCGGCAGGCTGAGTCTCTGTCAGTTTGACCTCAAATGTCCAAACCAGGGCTCAACTACATTTCTGATGATTAGCATGATGGCGTTTGACCTGATGGGTGATGGGAATCCCCCAAGGCCATCCCTTATAGGGACAGGTCCATTTGGTTGGGAATGGGTTTGGGACAGCCAACCCGCCCGCGCTCAGTCATTTAACCATTTGTTCAGTCAACAGCAGCACATTGGGCGCAACGCCCAAATTACTATCTGAGGGCTTTGAACCCCCATCAATAGCACCCAATATTTGTTCAACTGGTTTGGAGATAGAATTGGAACCGTGGGCAATCCAGCTGATATCTCATTCTTCATGCTTTTACAGCCATTTGAATTTTGGGCATCAGCCAGATTGCTGGCCAAATTAGATCTGGCCAATTTCTGTTTGGTAATCTTGGCACAGATTTCACTAATTCCCCACAACAGTTCTGCCAAGGTAAGTGTGGGTATTGGGGGTGGGATCCGGAGCGGACGAGCTGTTACCCATCGCTCATCTACTATGTGAGTGAGGTCGCCCTGAGTGATGAGAGGTACCGCCATCCTCTTTGGTGTCTTTTTATTTGGGAATGGGAAAATGACCCAATTGAGAGCCAAAGGATGTTCCCTGAGACTTACATTACCCTTTCCTTTTTCCAAAGGAATGGCACCCCCAATGGGAAATTGCGCCAGAGCCACATTCTTGTGTGCTTTAGGTAGCTTGATAGCCATAATTGTCGCGATTTTCTGAGGAGGGTGGGGGCCTCAGGGTGGGATGTGTGGAAGGCTTTGACCAGGGCCATGCAATTCGTGCAATTGTGCGCCTTGACCCAACTATTTTTCATAGGCTGGGTATCCTTTCCAGGCCACGAGATATTGGACTGAACGTCGCGACTTGTGAGATGCCAAGATAGCCTCTACCTCAGCTTCTTCCTCATTATTGACAATGATCGGTTCCAGGTCTGTGGGAATTACACCCTTGAAGGGTGACAATTGGGAAACATGGAAGACTGGGTGCTGCTTCCAATGCATGGGAAGCTTCAGGCAGAACGCCCCATTACCCAATACTTCCTCCACTAAGTGAGGACCCAAACGCTTACTGGCAAACTTGCGGGAAGGGGTTTGAATTTGCAAATGATGGGTATCAAGCATGATGTAGGAACCCACTGTAAAGTCATGACCTGGAAGGTGCTTACAGTCTGTGAATCGCTTGTTATAGCCCAACGTTGCTTCATATGGTGAAAACCCTGTGGATGCGTGGATCCCATTATTGTATGCAAATTGAGTGAGAGGCAAGTCACTGGACCAAGTATCCTGCGCTGCTGTGGCATAGCAACGCAGGTACTGTTTGAGGACTTGATTAACCCGCTCAGTCTGACCTGTCAGACTGGGGGTGATACGCCATGGATTGACAGGGGGTTATCTTCAGGATTGATAGGAGTTCACTCCAAAAGCGTGCGGTAAACTGAGTACCCCAGTCACTAACAATTTCCTGGGGAAGACCAAACATCAAAAACACATGTCATACAAAAAGATGGGCAGTTTCTTCTGACATAATCGCAGAAGTGCAAGGGATAAAAAGGGAAAATTTTGTAAAGCGATCCACCACTACCATCACCGCTGTGAACCCATTAGAACAGGGGAGATTGACAATAAAATCTATGGACACTGAGGTCCACGGACCTTCCACCTGCTGTAAAGGGTGTAGGAGGCCATTCTTACTGGAGCGATCTGACTTGGCCCTAGTGCAAGTAACACAATTGGCGATCCAAGCTGGAACCTCTTTGGTCAGTCCTGCCCAATTGAAGGTTCACTTGATCAGATCGATGCATTTCTTGTTACTGGGATGTCCAACCGTGGGGGGATCATGGTGTGCGCGGAATACTTTTGGGTGGAAGGAGGGGGAACCCACACATGAGAATGGAAGTAAATGAGCCCCTCTTCTAAGGAGTATAGGGAGTGTTTGGGACTCGAGTGAGTCAACTGCTCGACCAACTCCACGCCCTCAGGGCAGGCCATTTGACCAGCTAACACCTGGGCCAATAATGGATTGTCAGGAGACAACGCGGCGGAGGAAACAATGGAGGGAAAATTGACAGAATCTGAGTGGCAGGGATCATGGTAATGAGATCCACTTCCTCAGGTTCCAAGGGACAGTGAGCAGGGCTATGGCTTAGGAAGTTGGGAAGGACATTGAGCGCACCTTTGACAAATTCATATTTGAAGTTGAAACTGCACAGGTCCTGATAGGTTTGGGCCTGCCAGTGCGCTAATTTTTGGGGTTTGCAGAAATACAAGAGAGCCTGGTGATCCGTGCAAACTGTTAGCTCATGATGAGCACCCTGTAACAGGTATCACCAATGAGTTAAAGCCCATGCAACAGCCGCCAGTTCCTTATCATAAATGGCCCAACATTGCTCCATAGTAGTGAATTTTTGGGAAAAATAAGCGACTGGATGTTCAAGACCATTGTGGTCCTGAAGCAGCACCGCGCCCACTGCTACCTGATGAAGCATCACATGTGATGATATACGGTTTGGTGGGATTGGCATGTTTCAAAATGGGAGGAGACATGAACACCTCCTTGATTGATTTGAACGCCTGCTGGCATTTGGGGGTCCAACAAAATGGTACATTTTTTCCAGTGAGGGGATGGAGCGGAGCGGCCAACTGGGAAAGTGCGGGGGAAAATTTTTTCAAAAAAATGATAGTTCCCAAGAAACTCCAAAGTTGCTTCTGTGTAGTCAGAGTTGGCCATTCTCAGATCACATCTAATTTGTTGGGAGGGATAGCGACACCTTCTTTGAGAACCAGGTTTCTGAGAAATGTGACCTCTTCCTTATAAAACTCGCACTTGGAAGCTTTGAGGAACAGCCCTGCTTTATGCAAAGCGACCACCACCACTTCCAAGTTGATAGCATGTTGTTTGGGAGTTGGGGAATGAACTAGGATATCATCAATGTATGCAATAGCACAAGAGAACCGGAGATCCCCTAACGCGTTGTCAATCATTTGTTGAAATGTAGCGGGAGCATTTTTCAACCCAAAGGGCATTACGCGAAATTGAAAAATGCCTCGCCTCATTCAGATTGTGGTCAACCATTCCTGTCCTTCCATCACCCAAATTTGGTTGAAAGCGTTCACCAGATCCAGTTTTGAAAACACACGGGATTTGGCAATTGCCTGACTGATTGTCTGCTCTAAAGGCAATGGGTAGGGATCTGTAACTGTTATTTTGTTCAGGTGACCATAATCTATGCAAGGATGGAGTGATCCATCCGATTTTCTTGCAAAGACAATAGGGGAGGCGATGGGGGAGGTTTCTTTGAACAACCAACCTTTTTTTAACATATCGTCCAACCAGGTATTGAGTGCAACCTCTTCCTCCGCTGTATGAGGATACAACGGGCAGTTAATGTTCACCAATTCCATGGTTGTCCAAAATCCACAATCATACCTAGTATGTTTTGGCAGTCAGTCCACTTTTTCCATGTCGAAGATTCCCCAATATTGCATTAAGCTTTTGGGAAAATTGGCTGGAATGCCCGCGGAAGTAACTAAGGTAGTGATAGAGCTGGTCCCTTGTATTTTTTTGAGGGTGTTGATCAAAGGGAACTCTCCCTCTGAATCATCATTGGTAAATGACAATGTATTAGACTCTAAATGAATCTTCACATGTTGTTGACGCCACCATCCCACACCCAAGATCACCGGGAATACCAAGTTTGGCATGGCCAAAAAATGATCGCAGAAGTTATATTGGTGGATTGAGAAGTGTATCAGCTGGCGAATGACATACAAAGACTGGTAAGCAGAAGAGGCCACCATTACTGAGGAACCCACATCCATTTCCAATTTTAATTGCTGTGCCAACTCAACGCTCATGAAGTTCCCCTGCTGCTCTGGTATCCACCAGAGCTTTGAAGGAGACATGATGTGGACCAATACTGATTTTCATAGGGACAAGGAAATAAGCAGAATTCTGTTTATTGGGAGATTTGACTGACTCATGGATGACTGAAGAAATAACGGGTATGTCAGAACCAGGGTCAGGGTTCTTAGCTGGGGCGAAAATTGGAAGTACAAGTGCGGGAGAAATCATTTCTTCTGTCTGGGCTTGAACAGAATCATTCATAGTTAACTCTGGAAATGCCAACTTGGACTTGGGGGTTATGGCAGGGTTAGGACCCACTTCAACTGCTATTCTGGTATTGGGCGCACCATCTACATCTTTGTTAGGAAATCCTATCATAAAGTTCCCCTTCTGATATGGGGAAACGTGGCGAGGTAACGCTTTGATAGTAGTTGCGGTGGCACATATTTGATTTACTGATTCCTGGATGGTAGACCAGGCCACGTGATGAGCAGAAACTGAATCCAAGCTTGCTCTAAAGACTGCCTGAAGCATATCAATAGATAGGCCTGACGCGGAAGCCAGCTCACAAAAGGTAGAAATCAGAGAAGCCAAACTAGGGGCTTTGGCCATGGTTAGGAGTAGTCTGAATAAGTGGTCTGATTGGGACACATGGGGTTTTAAAGCGGCTGATACAACAGCCACCAGGGGAATGGAGTCTCCTTCTTGTGAGGAAGAATGCAAAAGGCTTCTCACCCAATGGTGGGCATCTCCGTCCATGGTGTCTAACAACGTAAGACCTTGTTGGGCATAAGATATTGCAGAAGCGTTACTGAGTGCGATTGTTGTCTGCATTTGTACTTTGGCAAGAGCGTTGAGAACCTGATTGGCGATCTCTTGGGATGGGATACTTGATCCTTTTCCTGGGCCAGAGGAAGTAAGAGAAGATGCAGTCTGCACATCTTGAGTGTCTTGAAGAAAGTTTCCCAAAATAGAGCGGATGCTTCTCCCAAAGTCAGAAAGTGACCAAATGAACAACAAACAACACACAACTGATTGTACGTTCATCTGGTAGAGGGTAACCACTGCGGCGCCCAATTTGAAAACCAAGGCGGAAGTGGCTGGAAGTAATGGTTGGTCGATTATGTCATGGAAATGGCAGAAGAAGTTTAGACCGGCCTGCCAGTCAGGATGTGTGAACACCCAAAAAGCAAGCCAGAATGCCAGAGGCATTGCTGACTGTACAACTTGATATGGAGCTGGGAAATGTGATACCACGAGAGTGGTGGTGTAACAACAGGGTAAGGAGTATCCCAACGGCAAACCACACTGAACCCATTCCTAACTCAGTGGTTCTAACTGCAGGAGGAGGGATTACTGGGACAGTCTCGACGAGATTCTTGGCTTGAGAGGCCAACTCATTGGGGGTGATAGGGAGATGGATTCTCTCTATCCATTGTTGTACATATGGCCATAAGATCCCCATGTATTGTTGTTGAAAAATCATAAGAGCAGCGTTATAAAACCAGAAATGTCAGACTCGCTGGGCCCAATTGGTGATAAAGGGAGACATGGTGACCAAAAGAATTGGTAGAGCCCACCCAGAGTGCGGGGCAATGGGCCACCAGGGAAATGCCATCTGGGAATGCGGTCAGAATGGAAAATAAAGAAAATTTGATTTTTTGCAAAAATTTATTTGGAAAGGAAAGTAAGAAAATTGACCAACAATTTTCTCAGTGCCATGCAACTGATTAAATAGTGGTCAATTGGGTAGTGACAGGATGGGGTCAGGGCCCACAAATTTGACCTAACTGGAAAATTGTTTGGGAATGGGGAGGTTTATTCTTTGGGAACTGACATCACAAAATTTGGCGGCGGGCTGAGTCTCTGTCAGTTTGACCTCAAACATCTGAACCAGGGCTTGACTACGTTTCTGATGATTAGCATGATGGTGTTTGACCTGATGGGTGATGGGAATCCCCCAAGGCCATCCCTTATAGGGATGGGTCCATTTGGTTGGGAATGGGTTTGGGACAGCCAACCCGCCCAAGCTCAGTCATTTAACCATTCGTTCAGTCAACAGCAGCACATTGGGTGCAACGCCCTGAATTACTATCTGAGGGCTTCAAACCCCCATCAATAGCGCCCAATATTTGTTCAACTGGTTTGGAGATAGAATTGGAACTGTTGGGCGATCCAGCTGATATCTCATTCTTCATGCTTTTACAGCCATTCAAATTTTGGGCATCAGCCAGATTGCTGGCCGAATTAGATCTGGCTGATTTCAGTTCAGTAATCTCAGCACAGATTTCACTAATTCCCCACAACAGTTCTGCTGAGGTAAGTGTGGGTATTGGGGGTGGGATCTGGAGTGGACGAGCTGTTACCCATCGCTCATCTACTATGTGAGTGAGGTCGCCCTGAGTGATGAGAGGTACTGCCATCCTCTTTGGTGTCTTTTTATTTGGGAATGGGAAAGATGACCCAAATGAGAGCCAAAGGATGTTCCAAGACTTACACCTACTCTTCTTTACCCATATGGATTGGGAAACTTCTAATGCTGCCCCTGCTGTGGCATTAATCAATAATGCATAAGACCTACCATTTGGCACTCAATTCATAATTGAGTATGATGGAATTATTAATATTAAACAGGGATTTCTCTCCTTTTTAAATTATGAAATTCCCCTAGTCTTTACAAACAATGAGCCTAAGAAGAAGGAATATACATGTGTAGTTAAGTATCCTTCATCCATCATCACTCTTAATTATACCACATCAGGCAAAAACACATTAAAAGCTGCCTGACTCTTTGCATGCTTCAGAGGGCATTCCCTTTTATGCGTCAGAAGAGGTAGTAGTCAAAGTGGGTGTAAAAGGTGATCAACACCAAAATTACTATGCAAATTCTACACAACTGCCTTCTGCACTTAACAAGCATTGATGGTGTTAGATTCTGGTGGTTGACTCAAAAATAAACCTTTGACAACAATCAGATTGGGCTGATTATTCTTTCAATGCTTGAGTTAAACTTTATCTCCTACCTCAAAGTCTATTGCAGTTACACAATTTGGGATGAATATCTCAACTTAAATTCAATCATATACTTTATCAATAAGCTCAGCCTGAGTACACTCACACATTATGGCTGATTATTTATGCATTAAATCTCAGCAATTTTTCCTGATTTTTGGGAACACAATCAACTAACAAGTATGCAAAATCGTCTGGGACTGACCCAAAGTTAATGTTTAAAGGTCCCATGGACCATTGGACAAACAAAAATTGTAATCAACTTCCTGTCCTAGGGCGATATTTGTATGTTGATCCATGTAATTGGCATGATATCACTTGCACATGGACTGCCAGAAAGGGATTACCTAGTGCTATTGAGAGGGAGGTCTGCGGATGTCCCAATTAGGGGTATGTCATCTACTTTTATTGATGCAAGAATTTCACAGAAGGTGTATTTTATCAGCAGTATGACAAAACTTAAATCAAGAAAATCTTACGCCAATTTTGCATGTTTTTACTGCAATTTTTATCCCTGAAATCCTCCTAAGTTTGAGAGTATTCTGCCACCAATGAACCTATGAATAGGTCTCAATCATATCAGTTCAAGGGCCAAACTGAGGTGGTAAAATTTATCAGTTGAAATTGTGTGCTCAATTGTGGCTAGGTGATGCCCTAGAGGTATAAATACTGGCGCCTGTCCTAATTGCTAATTATCAAATAAATGCCTTCTAATAGAAGATAGTTTATTTTATTTTTCCCCAGTTTTTTCATCTTAATACTCTCTTTGGAGAAGTGTTGACAAGCTAAAAAGTACCAAATTCTAGCTTGTATCTATCCCTACCTCGAAAGTTGTTCCCAACTATGAAGGATATATTAAGCCCAAAATTGACCATAATTGTTGGGTTTATTAGAATAAGCCTAGTGAGTTTCTGAACGGTCAGAGTACTGTAAACCACTGGCAAAATAGAGGATTTATTAGATGAACATCTTTCTGATTTAGCGTGTAGGATTTTTAATTATCAAGCAAGATATCCTCAAACCTTCAAAGATGGAATAAGCCCTTTGGAACCTCAGGTATTTCCAGGTATCCTAGACCCTGCTTACCAGCGCCCTATTAATCTTCTGCTGGAGAATCTCATAATAAGTACATGGTTGTAAAGAAGCATCAGGAGGTTGAAAAAGCCCTGTTGATTCCTATTGAGACATCCATCAAGTCCATTATATTGGGTCTATGTTAGATATGGGACTACCCACAGACCAAATAATTTGAGCTTTACCTAACACTCAAATTTCAGATGATTTAACTTCTGTTGAGCTTAATAAAGTTCATTCCCTATTGGAGTAGTATAGTGAAATTTTCTCTAAATTTGATACTGACTATGGGCATATGAAGGGCTGGTGCCACACCATTAAAGTTGCCAATTCCAAGCCTATTCAATCCAAGCTTTATTAAAAATCAAAAGTTGAGGAGTTCCAGATGAGGACGGAGCTTAAACAGTTACTGAACGCGGGGCTACTGTTGCCTTCTTAAAGCCCTTAGTCATCTACACTATTGCTCATAAAAAAGAAGAATGGTGGGCATTTGGTAGTTTTGGACTACCTCAAGCGAATAACCTCACTAGGAAGTACAGCTACCCAATCCCATGAATTGACGACGCTTTGGCCAACTCTCTGGGTCTAAATTTTTTCCGCCATGGACTTGGCTAGCGGATACTGGCAGATAGATTTTTCTCCACAAGACCAAGAAAAGTGTGCGCTTATCTTTAGTGAGGGTCTTTTCTAACCTACCCAACTACCAAAAGGGTTGTGCAATGCGCCTACATCTTTCCAGCGATCCATGGACCACATCTTACAGGATCTGAAGCTTAGTTGCGTAATTTTATATCTTGACAATATCAACATTTTTTCACAAACATTCAATGATCACCTTTCTCATTTAAAGAAAGTTTCCAACGCTTGCGGGCCTCTCACATTAAACTGAATCCCTTTAAATGTACACCCTTCCAAAAGAAGTTGGATTTCCTGGGCCACTCCATCTCCTCAGATGGTATTCAGCCCCTCCATGATAAGGTCAAGGCGATATCCAAGATGCCTGCTCCCAAAACTCTCCGCAATATTCAGTTATTCTTGGGAATGATGGGGTACTACCATCAATTCATCTTCAAATTCGCTCAGCTCAGTGAGCCCCTTGTCCGCCTTATAACTAAAAACACCCTTTTCCATCGGAGGGCGGAACAACAGGCTGCTTTTGAAACGCTAAAAAAGCTGCTGCAGCGATGGACAATCCTACGCTACCCTGACTATAGAAAACCCATTATGCTGTTTACTGATTTCTCTAATTATGCAGTTGGAGCTATCTTGGCTCAACTGGATGAGCATGGGGTTGATCACCCCGTTTCATATTTCATCAAGATGCTCTCCAAGGCAGAACGCAACTATAACATCACTGAGAGGAATGCCTGGCTGTCTTGATCACTGTTAAATATTACCGCCTTTTCTTATATCTGGGACCTTCATTTAATTTGGTTACTGACCACGCCTCTATAAAGTCGCTATAAAATATAAAGGATCACATTGGGTGGTTGGTACGCTGGGCTTTGAAGCTCCAGCACTATGATATGACCATTGAACACCAAGCTGGTATGAGCCACACAAATTTCAATGGGTTGACTTGCCTGCCCATCCTTCACTTCGATATTAGTGAGACAGAGCAGCTCATGATCTCCTAATGACTCCTGATGCTTGGGAGGATGAGGACGAACCAGTCCAGAAGATGCTAGCTCGACATTCCCATAACATAAAGGTAGATAATTGGAATACATACAAGAAAGTAGGGGTGAACTGGTTACCCTACCTCCGACCTTCAGATCAAGTACCTTCATCATGGAGTCTCATACTCTCCTATGGCATATCGAGTGCAGAAAACCTATGAGTGGGTAAAAGAACGCTACTATTGGGAGGGAATCATGGAGATCATCATTGAAGTCTTAGATGCCTGTCTAACATGTAAAAATCAATCCAACTTCAAAGCCAAGTATCAATATCAACCTATCACCCTCAACAGCCTTTACACACAAAAAGTCTCAATGTGGTTGGCCCTTTACCCCAAACTATGGGTGGAAATCAATATATCATGGTAAGAATTAATCACTTTATAAATGGGTTGAGGCTGTAGCTATCCTTGCTCAGACGTCCAAAGCCACAGCCACTTTCCTCCACCAGTATATCTTCTCTTGACACGGTTGACCCCAAGTTTTGCTCTGTGAATATGGTAAAAACTTCACCTCCCAAGCGGTGAAGATTATCGCAGCTTCCATGGGCATGCAACAGCTCTTTTACGCCCCTACAACCTTTTGACCAATGATATTGTGGAAAGAGAAAATGGTACCCTGGTTTCTATATTATGGAAAATGGCGACTTCCAATCCCCTTCACTTGGAGCTGTACTTACCAAGTGCCCTCATGCCTACCATATCAGTTACCACTGGATCTTTAAAATGTCTTCTTTCCAAGTGTTTTATGGATGGGAACCAGGGGTGCCAGCATTATTGGCAAAAGATATTTTCACAGATAGGACTGACCCAGAGCAAGCCGTGAAGAAGTTGGCTCAGCACATCATTCAGCTACAATCAGAAGATATGAATAATTTGGCCAAAACCGTCACAAAAGAGGGGCAAGCTGTTAATGAACTTTGGACCCCTTTTCCTTCCAAGTGTCTGACTTGGTGCTTTATGACCACAACAGTATCACTTCTAGAAGGTAGAAACTCAAGTCTATTTTGGAAGGCCCTTTTGTAGTTACTTACAAGCGAGGAGAGGAGTACTCCATTAAATCACTTGCTACCAGAATTACCATCAATTGGGTACATGGCCACTTCCTACAGCCCTAGTCTCCCCCCAAAATTCTTGAGGGGGTGATGTACTACATTTGCCCTCCAAGATTCACGATAAGAATGTTGTGGGTCAAAATCAGCCAAGAAAGGGAAATGTCGGACATTTACAGGTTTTTGATACTAATTAGATTGGCTTATATGCTAATAAATATTTTATCAGCCAAAAACCCTGGCTGATTCTTGGTGAAACCCTGTAAAAATGGGATAACACTATTTAAATATCTCATAGCAAATAACACTAATTTGAGCAGTCAGATTGTACTGACCATGCGGCAGACTCTAGGGAATCCATTAGATGGATCTCCCAGCCACTATTATTCCCATTCAAGCACATATGAGGGGACTACCCCCTTTTATAAGCTCAGCGGGGGTCCCCCAAGGTGCAATAATTTTAGCTAATGGGGATTGGCTGAAATATATTAAATCATTAACCCACAGGTACATATTGTCTAAACATAATTTCCCATCTGTTGTTCAGCCAAAGTGAAGCGAGTTTTCTGAGCTTCAATAGGCTAAATTCCCATACTTCCTAATTTGGATCATACTAAGCTGCTCTAAACTTACCATTGAATTCCCTTTGACCCCCAATACAGTTTAAAGATTGAATGGTCGGATAGTGAGAGGGTTCATTTTTCTCTTCCTGTGCCTGCACTAATAAAATTATAAAACCCTAGATTTTTTTATTATAATAGTGTTTTATCTTTAAATTAATAAAACCGTTGTAGAATCCAGTGGCATTAGCACCAGTGAGCACACAACTAGCTGGATTCCCGCAAAGTGGTGCTCACTACAGGGGCTACCCTGTACATCAAAAATTCAATCAAACTCAAAAATGGAGTCTTATAAAGTGAGTAAACCTCCAACTCTCCCCTTCCAACTAAATTAAGATTAGTTGCCCTGGAAAAACTCACCAGCGCTTTATCTCGTCTTAAAGAGCTGGAGCAGCGCCCCTTAAAACTCCTATTAAGACAAGTTCGCCCCCAGTGAAGGGAGCATTGCTTCCTTTTTGTATGTTTAAAATATGCCAAGCATGGAGCAACAGATAAGCAAAAAACTCAAACATCCTTCCATGCTTACGTCTCATGGCACATGAGATGATAGTTCCTTACATGGACAATCTATTTACCTGTGTAAAGGTGAAAGGGATTCTTTTGGCTGATTTCGTTTCAAAGGAGAGTCTACAAAGGGAAAAACAGG
This sequence comes from Massospora cicadina, assembly GCA_022478985.1. NCBI lineage: Eukaryota > Fungi > Entomophthoromycota > Entomophthoromycetes > Entomophthorales > Entomophthoraceae > Massospora > Massospora cicadina. Next base: position 84,220 of record JAKSZP010014682.1, read on the forward strand.
CCTTTATGCGCCTTAGCATTTATGAGGGCGTAGTGACTTCTGGCTTTGCTGAACGATTTTACATTGCTGCGCAAAGGTTTACAACATCTAAAATGCTCACCCTTAATGATGGTATTGCAGCCATACTAACTGAGTTAGCCTCTCAACCCTCTATAGGCATACATATCATCTTAGTAAAACGCCACTTCAAAAACATCCGTGACATAAAAGAGTCAATGTTAGACGTTGCAATTTCCATTCATGTGTAACAACAAATAAAGCTGATGTGAAACCTTCCGTTATAACCATTATGGAGCTTTCTCCTGTAGACCAGTTGGGGGTGAGCCCACCTGTGCCTATTCTCCCTGTGAAACCTGCTCCCTCAATGCGACTTAAAGCAAATATCACTCCCTCCTGTAGGTCTAAGACCTATAATGCAAATAATATCATGCTTTGCACATGCTCACCAGAGCTGCTGTGTCATCCCCTCCAACCAAGCTGGTAGTTGCGCGCCCTAAGGCTACCCAACCTCATGTGGCCTCTCCTCTAACTCAATTGCAACCTTTCCAGTTGTTGAGAATACCCCTGGGGATAAATCTGAGGGGGTGACGATGATGTTGGTTATTATATATGGGTGCACCCACGTAATTGAAGGTCCCTGACTAATTGAACGCTGGGGGAGTAGATGAGACCACCATACTTGATGAAACGTACTACTGCCAAATTCTAGGGTGTCCAAATTCTATTGACACCGCCAGCGATGGTGATCAGATCTTAGCTAGCTTGATACAACCTCATCATCGAGTCCATTCCATGAAATCCACCCTGGATAAATACCATGAGACTGCTCATAAACTAACCTCGACCTTCCAGCTTAAGGAGGACTTGGCCCTGACTCCTAAATTTGGAGGAACACCCACCAAGGTTGAAGTAGTCATTCAAAAAGTCTGGGTTATGGTCATCCTGGACACTGGCTCCCAAGTTAACGTAATTTTCATTAAGCTCATAAAAAAGATAAAGCTGGCGCCTAACTTGAAATACAATCAAGAATTTGGAACCAAAGGCCCAAATAATATCTGAGCCATTGGGGCATACTCTTCACTTCCCATTCGAATTGGGAAGCTTATCTTATTGGCCTCAAAAGTGGCCTTGGACAACAACACCTATGATATGCTCATAGGTACCCAAAGACTGATCGAGTATGAGGGAATTGTCAATATGAAGTAAGGTTTCCTCTCATTACTCAACTATGAAGTCCCTTTAGTCTTATCCAATAAATAACCTTAAAAGAACGAATACTCTTGCTTGATTAAATAACCCTTTTATGATATGCCTTTGCATTATTCCACCTCTGGGCACAAAACAAAGAAATTTCCAGATTCAGTGAATGCTAGGGATGGTATCCCTTTCTATGCTGCAGATGAGGTTTTGATTAATCCTGGTGAACAAAGAGTAGTTGACACAAAAATTGCACTCCAAATCCCACACCACTGTTTGTTGCACCTCATAAGTATTGGGGGCGATAGCCCCTTGGAGCTTTGTGTATTGCCTAGCATTATTGACCCAGCTTACTAGAGGCCTATTACTCTTCTGTTGGGGAACCTCACTGGCAAGAGCATAGTTGTAAGAAAATACCATGAGATTGGCAGAAGCTTGTTAGTCCCTGTGGAGGACACTGAACAAATTCACTGCATTGGCTCTACATTGGATATATGCTTCTACTGGATAACCTGGTATGTACTTACCCAATGTCCATATCTCATATGAGCTGACTTCAAATGAACTTGATAAAGTTTATACTCTATTGGAAGCATTTAGCGAAAGATTCTCAAAATCAGATAATGCTATAGCCACATGAAGGGCTGGTGCCACTCCATTGATGTGGGTGATGCCCGTCCCATCTGGTCAAAACCTTACCACAAATCAAAGGTGGAAGATCTACCGATGAGAATGAAACTCAAGCTGTTAATAGATGCGGGGTTACTGGTTCCTTCACAAAGCCCTTGGTCTTTCCCCCATTTATTAATAAAAAATAAGAACGGGGTCATTGGATAGTCATGGACTACCACAAGTTAAATAATCTCACAAAGAAGGATTTCTAACCTATCCCCTGCATTGAAGATGCCCTGGCTCAACTCTCTGGCTTTACTTCTTCTCAGCCCAGGACTTGGCTAGTGGCTATTGGAAAATGGACCTTTTTCCCAAAAACCAGTATAGATGTTCGTTTATCTGATGTGAAGGTCTCTTAAAACCCACTCAATTAACTCAGGGTTGTTCAACGCATCTGAAACTTTCCAGCGTTCTATGGACCATATCATGCAGGACCTAAAGTTAAGTTGCGACATTGTCTATCTCAATGACATCATGGTATTCTCAAAACCCTTAACAAACATCTTGCTCACCTGAAGGAGATGTTTCATCAGACACGTGAGTCAAATATCAAGTTAAAACCCTCAAAGTGTACCTTCTACCAAAGTAATTGGATTTCCTTGGCCACTTGAGTTCTCAAGAGGAAATCCAACCCATCCAAGATAAGGTTAAAGCGATTCAAAAATGCCTCCCCCTAGAAATTTATGGGATAATCAGGTAATTCTAGGGATGATGGGGCATTACCATCAGTTCATCCCTAAGTTTTCCCAGCTCAGCGATCCACTTGTCCGCCTATTGACCAAAAACACTCCTTTCCACTGGAATGCTTAACAGAAGGCCGCTTTTGAGATGGTGAAGCAACTGCTACAACAACGTTCTATCTCATGGCACCCAGATTATGCTAAACCCTTTATCTTGTTTATGACGCCTTGGACTACGCCATTGGGGCTATATTAGCCCAATTGAATGAAAACGGTATAGATCATCCTGTGTCATATTTTAGCAAGTCAGTCAAAGGCGGAACGCAACTACAATATAACGTATAATGAGTGTTTTGCCGTTTTTTAGCTGTAAAGCACTACCGCCCTTTCCTATATGGGACAGCCTTCACTGTGGTTATGGACCACGCTTCATTGAAATGGTTACATAACATGAAGGATCCTACTGGCCAGTTAGCTCGCTGGGCTCTAAAGCTTAAGCATTATAACATGAAGATCAAACACTGTGCTGGTACCCGTCACATGAATGTTGATGGGTTAAATCAGCTGTCAGTCCTTCACTTGGATAATAGTGAGGCGGAGAGGTTGTATGACCTCTTAATGACCCCCAACGATTGGAAGGATGAGGATGATCTCATACAGAAAATGTCAGCCCGGTACTCCCACAACAACAAAGTGGAGAGCAGAAAATGTACAAGCAGGTGGGGGCAAAGTGGCTACCTTACCTTTAGACTCAGACCGTGTACTTGTTATTCTGGAAGCTCACTCCACCCTAGGTCATGGAGGAGCGAAGAAAACATATGAGTGGATTAAGGGTTGGTACTATTGGGAAGAAATTTATGGTAACTATCGTTAAAGTCTTGGATGCCTGCCACACGTGTAAGAAGCAATCCAGTCACATGACTAGATATCAGTATCAACTAATTACCCCTCAACAACCATTCCACACCATCAGCCTGGATGTAGTAGGTCCCCTCCCTCAGACTACTGGTGGAAACAAATTTATATTCATAGCCATTGACCACTTTACTGAGTGTATTGAAGCCGTGGCTATCCCTTCCCAAACGGCCAAGGCCACAGTCACGTTTTTACATCATAACATCTTCTCTCAACATAGCTGTCCTCAAGTACTACTCTGCTACAATGTTAAGAACACCTCCAGAGTAGTCAAAATTCTGGCTACTTCCATGGGAGCCCACAACTTTCCTTGGCTTCATATAATCCCTCTACCAATGGGACCGTGGAGAGAGCAAATGGAACCTTAGTCTCCATTCTGCAAAAAATGGTTTCATCTGATCCACTTCACTGGGATCAATTCTTGCTCAGTGCTTTTATGGCCTACCAGATTGATTATCACTGGATCTTAAAAATTTCCCATTCTATGTCTTGTATGGGTGGGATTAAGAAATACCTGCTCTATTAGCTAAAGTTGTCTTCTCCTCTAGAGGTGAGGAACATAAAGAAGCCATGAGAAGATTGGCTTAGTGTATCATCCAGCTCTAATATGAGGTTATGACCAATTTTAGCTAAAACGATGACTAAAAAGGGCAGGATGACAATGAGCTCCAAACCCCCTACCTAAATTCCAAGTGTCTGACATGGTAATATACTACCACAACCACATCACTCCTAGAAGCGGCAAGCTTTAATCAATTTGGGAGGGTCCTTTCACCATCACCTACAAGAGAGAAAACAAGTACTCTATAAAGTACTTGGCTACAGGGATTAACATCAATTGAGTATAGGCCACTTCCTATGGCCCTATTCTCCCCCTAACATTCTTGAGGGGTTGATGTCAAACATTTGCCCTCCCAGCTTCATGATAATAATGTTTTGGGTCAAAATCAGCCAAAAAGGGAAATGTCAGGCATTTACAAGTCTGCGATAATGATAAGATTTATTTAAATTAAATAACAATTTTATTGGCCAAAGGATCCTGGCCTATTCTTGGTGAACCCCAGAAAATTGGGGTAACACTGTTTCAAATAACTCATAGACAATTAACATTAGATAAAGCAGTAAGATTACTCTGACCATGCAGCAGACTCTGTGGTATCCATCAGAAAGTGCACCCCCAGCCACAACCAGTTCCATCCAAGCGCCTACATGGGGACCATTCCATTTTATAGGATTGGTGGGGGTCCCTAAGGTGAAATAATTGTATCTAATGGGGATTGGCTGAAACTTATTTTTTGTTACCCCACGGGTATGTCTTGCTAAAAAAATAACTCCACATCCATCATTCAGCCTAAGTGAAGCAAGTTTTCCAAGCTTCAATAGGTTGAATTACATATTTTCTTATTAATATCATACTAAGCTGTTCCCAACTTACCATTGAATTCCCCTTTGACCCTCAATACATTTTAAATACTGAACTGTCAGATATTGAGAGGGTTCATTTTTCTCTTTCCTCGCCTGCACTAATAAAAACTAAAAACACAGCTTTTATTTTATTAATTTTTTATCTTTAAATTAATAAAACTTTTGTGGAATCCAGCAGCGTTTAGCACCAACGAGCACACAGCTATCTGGATTCCCACATGCATCCCTCTTTGGTCAAATCAACAGGTTGCTATATTATCATAAAATAAAATAATCGTCCTGACTGGACTGACAGTCAATATCCCAGAAGGACTTTTTGGAGAAGTATCTTAACCAAGGCCTAAATTGCAATTTGAAAAAACATCACACCTGGAGCCATCATCCCCCAGCCATGGAGAAATTCACATCTTTTGTGAAAATCTACAAAATCATCCCATTACCATCAAGTGACATCAGACAAAAGCTTTCTGCATATGTTTTTTTTCATGGAAATTAGCTCATTTCACCATTTGGATCTCTTGTTACATTAAGGCTTTCTTACAAGAACCTAATCAACACTAACAATGTTGTCATTATGGCCAATTTAAGCAACCTGACCAACTCCAAGAAGGGCCAAGCTCAGGAGTTATTTTCCAAATATCAGTAGTATTCACACAGGATAATTTCAGACTGGGATGTGCTAAGGGTGTCATCCGCACTATTAATACCATAGATCATAAACTGATTTGGTTATTCCCAATTAAGCTCAAAAGCATCAGAAGAAGCTGTTTCCAAGGATATCTAAGAACTCCAAAATCATGGAATGTTAGTGCTTTTAAAAAATGTCCTTGGGCTGCACCAATTTTAATAGTGAACAGGAAGGATGGAAGCAATTGAGTTGTCACTGATTACCAGAAATTAAAAACATCATGAGAAGGACTCATACCCTCTGCCACAAATTGATGATGCCTTGGACAGGTTAGAAGGCACAAGGTTCTTCTCAGTGATGGACCTTATCAGTAAGTATTGTCAAATAGATATTCCTGAAGAGGAACGCAAAAAATGTGCAATTATAACCCAAGAGGGCCTATTTCTCTGACAAGCATGCCTCAAGGGCTCTGAAATGCCCTGGCTATCTTCCAGAGAGTCATGGAAAAAATCCTGGATGATTTAAAGTTGTCATTGTGTACTAGTGTACCTTGACTATATTAATGTTTTCAGCTTCACCTTTGACAACCACCTGGAACACTTAGATAAAGTTTTCAGAAGGCTAGCAGCTGCAAGATAAAAATCAAGCCTAAAAAGTGCCAGTTCTTTAAGGATCAGCTTTAGTATCTTGGCTTTTTAATTGACAAAGAAGGTTTTCATCCCCAAACATATAAGTTATATGACATTGCTAAAATGAAACTGTCTTAATCCAAGCGTGATATTTAGGTATCTTTAAGCATGATTGGCTACTATCATAAATGTATTGCCAACTTCTCACAACTTAAGAAGCCGCACATCTATCTAATCAAGGATAAGCTCTCATTTAACTAAAATCTGTCTTGCAAAGAAGAATTTAATCAACTCCAATTGGGACTATTGGTAGCGCCTGTCCTTCAATATCCAGACTTTGATTGCAAATTTATTGTCCAAACTGACGCATCCCTAATGGCAGTTGTAGACGTATTATCTCAGATTGGGTAGGATGGCGAGGAACATCCAGCTGCCTTTGCTAGTTAGACCTTAAATGTTCATGAGAGAAATTATAAAGTAACATAATGGGAATGCTGGCTGTTATATATGCTTACAAGCAATTTTGGCTCTATCTATGCGGCACTCACTTTTAAGTTGTTACCAATCATGCATCCCTAAAATGGATGAACAAATTAAGGGAGCCTGTGAGCTGATTAGCCCGTTGGGCATTGAAGCTTCAAGCCTAAAACTACACAATTGAGCATCACACTGGGGTAAATCATTAAAACGCTGAATGCTGATCCCTACTTCCTACAATTACAACGCTTAGTATTGCTGCTGATGAGTTGTTAAAGAAGATGATCAGTGGAGAGTACCATGATGATCCTGAATCCGTCCAAAAATTATTTTCAGATTTATGACATGATAAAACTAATAAATACGTTACACTTTATAAGATCAATAGGGCAAAAAGTTTAGATTTCCAGGACCGTTGGCCTGAACAGACATCATTTTGGCTTCCCATAAGGCCATAGGCAATGTGATTTCAAAGAAAATGAAGGAGCATCTAAAGCAATTATAAATTTGAGAGTCAATGTATTTTGACATCCAGGAAATGCTAGAGTGCTTTGCAGAGTGTCAAGGCGATAAACTGTTCCATAAAAGCACATATTATCAGCTTATTCAGCCCAATTTCGCCTGGCATACCATATCTATTGACATGGTCAACCCTCTTCCAACAAGCAATTAGTAGGCCAAGTACATTATTGTGGCTATTGACCACTTGACTAAATGGGGCGAAGATAAAGCTTTTTAAGAAGCAGGATCAGCAATTATAGCCAAGTTTGTCCTTGAAAACACCCTTAACAAGCATGTATGTCCCCAGATTATCCTTACAGATAATGTAACAAATAACATCGCCCATGTCCTCGCCAAACTCAACCAGTTAATGGGAGTACAAGGCGTGCTTTCCATTCCCTATCATCCCAAAACCAATGGTATGGTTAAGTGAGTAAATGGGATGTTGGTGAATATCATCAAAAAATTAATTTTGACTAAACTATCTGAATGGAGTACTTACCTGAGTTTGGCAGTAAATGCCTACAACATCTCCTACCATTCATCCACCAGGGTGTCACCTTTTTCAGTTATTATATAGAAGACATCTGGACCTACCATCAATACTATATCTGGTCCTAGAAAATCCTGTCAAGAACAACTATTCTTAATATGTCAAGAAACTTATGGATACCCTAATCAAATTGCAAGCCCAGGCTTTAACAACAGTTTTGCTGTGAAAAAAGCCCAACTTAATTAAGCTTTGAAAGATTGTTACAAATTGGATAAATTTTAAGTAGAGGATGAAGTTTATTTTGCAACACTCCCTGATCAGGACAATTGTAAAAAATAGATTGCATCTGGGTTGGCTTATTTAAAATAATTGAGAAGACATCACAATTCATATATATAATCAAAAATGTTAATACTGGTCATATATACAACTGTGTTAACACAAAATTTCTAAGGTCTAATAATTTACCCTTTTTAAAAACATATATATAATAATAGCATTGCAAAAATAAAAAGAAAAATAAAAAAATAAAAGTAAAAGTAAAATAAAAAAAAGAAATAAAAAAGAAATAATATAACATACTTAATTAATACTATCTTTCATGCTTGAGGAGGGAGGGGATCTGACTCCAAATTCATCAGCAATTAGGGCTGGCATTAAAGCTAGACATCTGGCCCTATATCATTAGCAATTTGGACTGAAACCAAAGAATGATGACAATCAATGAAGGCTAATCAGGAATCTTAGGGCTTATGCTTAATTCAAGTGAGGGAAAATTTCAGATTCTTGTGATTAACTCAAAAATATATCCTTTGACAACCTTCCAATCAGGCCAATTACCCTTTCTATAACTCAATTACTCTAAGAATCAACTTAGGCCAATTACTCTTACAACGACTTGGGCCAAATATCCTAACATCAATTTAGGATGATTATACTAATGACAATTTGGCCTTTAGTCCCAATTAATTGGGTAGAATATTGCTATGCATTTTCAAGAATCATCCTGGTATTAATCCCTAAAATAGCTCTAAAAATTGCTATGGACCAATGACAGTATTAAGTTTGCCCCTCAAGCTATTACAATCAGTTTCCCACCTAATGTGAATTTTGTATGCTGATCCTCACAATTGGCACAATAGCACTTGCACATAGACCATTCAAATGGGAGTACCTATTGCTATTGAAAGCCTGAAGACATCCCAATTAGGGGTAGTTCATTTACTTCAAATCGATTCCAAATTTCCCAAAAGTCAAAATTTGTCAGTTGTATGGTAAAATTTAAAATGGGTTGACCTTAGGTAAATTTTGAAAACCTGTGTTGCAATTTTTGTCCCCAAAGCCTTCCCAATTCTGAGCGTATTTTGCCACCAATAGTCATAGCAATAGGTCATGGTCATAACAGTTCAAGGGCCAAACTGAGATTGAAAATAATATCTGCGGAATTTGCATGCTCAAAATGTGGCCAAAAGATTCCCTAAAGGTATAGATACTGGAGCCTAGCCTAATGAAAAGGTCATCCAATTATATATCTTAATAAAGATGTATTTCTTAATTCTCTTTTACTTGGTTTTTATCAGATTCTGTTTTTATAGAGTCTCAACAAGCTGTTAAGTCAGAAATACTCAGCTTGTACCTTTGCCTGCATCAGTAGAAGTTCCCAAATTTGAAGGGAAAATTTAGCCTAGGATTGACCAGAAGAGTCAAATTAATACAGATAAGCCTAGTTAGCTTCCAAATGGTTGATATACCATAAGAATATGGCTAAAATTAGGGATCTTTTAGCTGAACTTCTTCCCAATTAAATGCGCAGTATTTATGTTATCAAGTGAGAAATCCTTAGATTTAACAGTCTTCAACCGCAGACCTGCCTTGGCAAGCTTCCAGAACTTTGCACACATTGTACACATACTCATCTCAAGAATGGGAAAACATGAGAATGCCATCTATATACAAGGCACAGCAAGGGCTGATTATCCCACTCAGCACTCAATTGATCATACACTAAAACGCCGCTGGGGCATTATGTAGCCCAAACAGCATCACCTGATACTGAAAAATCCCTAAGTAACATTTAAACGCCATACATTTTTGATGTTCCAGTCTCACAGGTACTTGATTAAATGCATCTGCAAGATCTAGCTTTGTAGAGATGGTACAGCCCTTAACCATTGGGAGAATATCCCTTATCAAGCGCATAGGATAAGGATCTGGCTCTGTAACCATGTTGAGCAGTCAGAAGCCCACTCATTGCTGTGATTCCTTGCTTGCTTTTGGTACCACAAGTACTGATGACATGGCAGTGGATTTTGACAGCGTGAATAACCACTCGCTCAACATTGAACTCACACACTTCTCCAATGCTGCTTTTGCCCATTGGTTTAGTGGGTAAACTGGGCACCTGCGGGGAAGTTTGGACCCTTCCTTGAATCAAAACAAAAATGCAAATAGGCCATTGTGGGAAAACAGAAAATCCATTTTTAGATAAAATTTTCTCACAAAACTGTAGTATTCCAACAGCAATTCCTCCACCTGCATAGCTCCCATGCTCTTGGATTCATCTGACTTATACTCACCAATCATCAACCTCCATCTCATAAGAGGGCACGCACTCAGGTTCAAGGTAACTTCATGGAAAGGCAAGTCAATTTGGGGTTGAAACTGATTCCACCAATGCATTCCCAACACCACTGGATGGGCTAAATTCTCTATTTCACAAAACTGATCCTTGAACACAAATTACTCTTCCATACTCCTATCAAGGGACTTACTTGCCACAAGGGGGCCCTCTATCACACATTGTCAAACACAACCTCCAGTCCCTCATGATTCTTCACCTTCAATTTCTCAGCTAACATGGGCTTGACGTAATTTTACTCCACCCCTGTATCCACAAGGGCCATCACCTCTTCTGTTCTGCCATTCTTGTATAACTCCACTGGGATATTAAATGAGGATAAAGTAAAGAGGCTGATTTATTTTATGAATTTTATAAAGATAAACTTGCAGGTGACAATACTTGGGCACACTATCCATCTCATGTGTGTGGCTCGCCGCCTTACTGGATTCCTCCAAGTTCCCTTTTTGGGCCCCTTGTACATTTCCAAAATTCTTGGGGCCGCATGCCAGCCCCTCTGATTGGGCTGGCCACTCGCCAGAGATTGACCTTTTCCTGGCAACATGGAACCCTCACACCGGTCTCATGCCAACTCCAATTGCTTTTCAACCTTTAGGGCTAACATGGCACCCTCCACTAGTATACCCTAAACTTTTGTTGCCACCATGTCCATCAGGAAATCTGCCTGTAACCCCTGACAGAACATTTTTAAGGGTTGTGAATCTACCACCCAGGCCACTTTTTCCAATGGATGGAATATCTGTGCATACTCCTCCACTGAGCTACACCCCTGACTATCCATCAGGAGCATCAACCATGCTTCATCATTCACCTTATCTGGGCAGGCCGCATGGTCAATCAAATCCACACACTTATCCATAGAACCTGGTAGGCAGCCTTATTATTGATTAGCTCCTTCACCCAGACTGCTAAGTCTGAGGGTAACTCATCCATGATTTGGGCTATCTGGAGTGAAAAAGGGTTCCTTCTGTCCCCTGTACCAAATGTGCCTGAAAACAAATCTGCGCTATAACCTGGTAAATTTTTCCAATGCTCCCATGGCCAGGGCAACTTGATCATTGTTTGATTTGAGCATTATTGGGTTTCTGCTGCTTTTGGTGTTGCAGCACCCCATAACTGACCCACATTATGCAATAAGAAGGCCAGTGAGAATCCTACCATCACCATGGTTAATAAATTTTGGAACCATTCCTTCCCTCCTGAGACCACTACCTTCTCTCAGGGCCCCCACAGGATAGAAAGGAAAGCATTTTAGTTTCATTTAATGTAATAAGTGGGTTCATGCCAGTATGCTACAAAGGAGTTGGGTAGTATCAGCAATTTCACTGACCACATAACTGACAACCTGGCAGAAATCCATCCCTGAACCTGCATGCCATATTTGGATGCCATGACATATTCTTGAACCATGATCCCAGAAATCCTGCATGCCAATAGCAGAGTCTGGCTCCAGGACAGCACTGAAAATGAGGCCAATGCTTGGCCTAGCTCACTTGTCAAGCTCATCTTTTAGATCTGGGGGTTGAATATATATTTTATAACAATAAAAGTATTTAGAATAAGCTAGCAAATGTTTTTGAATATTGTAAGACTTTTTAGAAAATGAAACTAAATTCTTAGTTATCACCTTTCTCTTTGTATAGTGCTGCCAGATACTCAATTAGGCTTCTTTAACCCAAGCTTTCAAATGATGACCAGATTACATTTTTAAAGGATCAATATCCTATTTAAGCATTATTTGGAGAATTTGGGATGCCAGTGCCACATTCTGCCAGATCAGCCCCTGTTCCCAAATTTCCAACTTCTTACCTTTGACTACCCTATTCCCAATCTTCTTCTAACAAAATTAATTTATCAGAATCAACCCTCAAATTCTCAGCTAGATCTGAGATTTAATCTACCAGGTTGATGTGCAGACCAGGCTGTGCCTGATCTATTATACAACCATGCCCTTTTACTAGGACTATTGGTGATAAAACCCCACAAAATTGAAAAGGTTTCTGGTATAAAACTTGCAACCCTAATTTGAAAAATTGTCCTAAGGTCAGCCCAATTTGAGTTTCATCTTACAGCTGACAAAATACAACTTCTGGGAAATTTGATATTGCTTTAAAGTAAATGATATACCCTTGATCAGGATATTGATAGGCCTCTTGATAGCACTAGGTACTCCCATTTAGGCTATCCATATACAAGTGCTATTGTGCTGATTACAAGGATTGATATATAAAATTTGCTACAAGGTGGAAAACTGAATGATCATTTGAGGGACAATCTTATAGCTGTGATTAATCCATAGGATTTTTAGAGCTGATTTTGGAATTGATCCCAGTACAATTTCTTGATAACAAAGTCAATTTTATAGCAGATAATTGGGAATAATTACCAAGTTGTTGTAAGGATACTTGGCCCGAATCGATGGTTTGTCAAAGGGTTTATTTTCAAGCCAACCACCAGAATCTGATACCGGTGGTTGAAATAACCTAATTCACTATCAGAGAAAATCCATGATAAATCCAGACTTGGCGGAATTATCAAAATAGCTCGACCCAACTAAATGGGGAGCACAAAATGGCACATATTTACTAAAATATCATTGAATTAGGTGATTGCTCAACCCACTAGCCCGAACCAAGCTTGCCCCTAATTTTGGCAAATTATGGGAGGAATCCATCTGGTTAATTTTCCAACAAATAGCAATTGTACAAACTCTTTAATGAATGTAACTTTTTGACAAGGCTATAATCAGAGTGGACCAGGGGTTCTAGAACAACCATTGCACGCCTCACATTCACCTTTATTTTTCAACTTGAGGATACCAAGCTGATTGGCTTGATACATTTTACGCTGCCAGATTTGTATAGGTGGCCTAAGTGGAGGAGCCCCTCTAGAAACTTTGTTTACTTAACGCTTTGCTGACCAATCGGGGAGATCTCTCCATTTTGTAAACTATCAGTACACGGCCGATCAGGGAGTTCTCCTCAATCAGTCAGCAAAGCCTTAAGATGATAGGACTGTATGACTCTTCGTGTCAATGAAAATGAGTATAAAAGCATTTTCTCAGGCAAAAAATTAATTTTTATTCAATAGGGCGCGACCTGAGGTGACGCACTTGAGGAGTTAAGCAAAAAATATAGACTCCAAAAATATGTAGTAACGGCAATACTAATATCCAGGCATAGAAGAAGGTGAATACTAATCAAAGAGATCATGCTTGCCTCTATATAAACCCATAGAATAATGCTTTAAGGCTAATAAGGATACTATGGTAAAAACTGCTAGGTGATGCTCCAAGCAATAAATGTAGGGACTTTTCTAAAACCTTTGGTCCAAAGATCTATCATAACCTAAAATGTATCGCCACCATCACCAACTTAGGTCTAGAATTCCCAAAAGTTTTCCCAGTGTCGACAAAACAAGGCGATGGCCTAAACTGTAAAGCACTCAACTTAACTAAACAAATGTAAAAAAAACTTTAAAGGGTTTTGCCCTACAAAAAATTAAGCGTGAAACTGTACCCTTTACAGCTTCCCAGAATTGAAACGGTTAAAATTTAAACGAATTCCTTTCGCATCTCAAACCCTATGCCAAAGAACACCAAGTAGCTGTAACCGGTTAAAGTATAAAATGGGCCGTCGTCTCATATCTAATATCAATCTAGCCAAAGGATAGGATTGGGTATAAGGGAGAATTTGGAATCTTTACTCAATTGAGTAAATTGCGAAGGTTAGGTCAGGAAGGTTCATATTAGCTTAACATCTCGTAGCGCATAAAGGGTTTAGCTAATCAAAAGTGTTGGGTAGAATGTAGCGGAGTGGGTGGTATTAAATGAGTTTGGTTGTTTATGAAACGTCCCAATAGGCTTTAAGTGCATATTTATTGCATGAATGTAATTATTACGGGTAATTGAAGTCTGGAACTCAGCCTCTCATTTAGCCCATCTCATCACTTGATTGAATGCTAGGCCGATGAGCCAATAATATGAAAGCCTATAAGTCAATTTCGAAAAGGTTGATGATTGGTAGTTTGGGCTCGAGAACTCAGTTAATTACCTCGGTGGAGTTGTGATAGTTTGGGATGAAAGGTTACATCTTATTCACGTGGGTGGTGGCGGCGAGGGGGTTGGCGATTGTGGATGGGGGATGCACTTTGGCTGGGTCGCGGGTATTTGCCCTAGGGGGTTACTCGGACTACGACGAGGAAATTCTCAATTCTAAGGTGTATTTTTTGGAGATGGATGCCTTGCTTGAGGTTGGCGCAACGGGTGCCGCCCCTTGGGTTGAGGCTGGGCCCGACTTGAGCCAGCCTTTGGGGGTTGGCCCAGCTTAACCATGAAGGAAAATGAGCAGGGCCAGGTGTTTGTGTTCGGCGGTTCTATGCTACAAAGGCTAAGCCCTCTTCAAGTCCTTAACGCCACCACTGCAAGCCTTGAGTTGGTTGGTGAGTCAGAGTCCAAGCACGCGGTTGCGGGCGCACCGATCATGGGCGCAAGTCTGGTTCAAAACGACTTGATCCCGACCGAGTATATCGCATACGGTGGGCGTACCTCGGTTAACAACACGAAAAGGTTTTTGAAGGTGGCGTGTGTATTTGACTCGGTGCGCAACCGATGGATCGACGATAACGAGAGCGGGCCACCTAACGCAGGCCACGTGGCGGCGGTATTCCAGGGGGTCATGTATGTCGTTGGCGGAATCGCAAACTATAACCAGACGATAGACGCTTACGACATTCGCTCTAGCGAGTGGTATAAAGTCCCCACCAAAGGTACCCCACCTCCCGGTAGTGTCGGGTTCTCCTCAACCCAACACGGTAAACAACTCTTTATCGCTGGCGCCTTCACCGACGACCTCTATATACTCGATTTGGAAACCAAGACTTGGACTTCGAACCACGTCCCAGGTTTCAAAGGCGCCCTCGAAGGGTGCTTGGTCTATCGCCGTGGGTTTCTCCTCCATGCCTTCGGAATCTTTGACGGCCAGGCCAATAACCAAACCCAGATTATCGACACGCGCTCCTGGTCGCTCACCAACAGCGCCGACATGCGTTCGGCGAACCCGATGATCCCTGGTCCAGTGATAGTTGGGCTTTTCACCGGCTGCGTTGGGTTCCTTTTGCTAATCGCACTGCTGGTGTCATTAATCGTGTACTACAAGCGCCGCTCGGCCCGCCCCCGCGACTCGCTCGGCATCGAGCCACCTAAACTACTCACCGAGCCCATATGGATCGACGCCCCCGCCCCAACCACCGATACGGAGCTCACCCTCATCAACCCCTATTCCAGCTATTACGACGACCTCAACCTCAAGACACGTACCATGCTGATGCTTCAAACCAACTCAGATATTTATTTCCCACCCAAGCGGTAATTAACCCCTCACGTAACCCAGCGACCCAGCTTCGCTTACCTAACTGTGAATAATATGCGCTACAACTCCTTCTAACCGGTATGCTCATACTCTGGAAAATCGGCTGTTTTAAAAGAAGCTTGAATTTAACCTTCCTTAATCCTTTCCAATTATTCTAGGGTCAACGGGTTGGCTTCGGCGACATGGAATTCGGATGGTATATTAATTGAGTGGTTTATAAAGGCGAGCCGCCTTAACATGTATACCTTATCGATAACTTATTAAACTACCCTACTGTAACGCAATATCTCGGGTTGCAGATTTTTACATTATTTTTTTCATTTGTGGAAATAAACTTAAGGGATTTAAAATGCTGGGAAATCGGTAAGTTGGCTAGTTTGACCTAAGGTAGATCTGAGATGTTAAACGTGGCCAAAACTAAAATCTCTAATCGGCCAACCTCATAATTTATTTAGCGTGGCGAAAATAACTTAAATAAAAGATAAAAACTTGATTTTCTTAAAGAGAAAAATAAAATAAAAAGTAAACCATAAAAATCAAATAAAAAAGCTGCACTAAAAGTAAAAAAATATTCTGCCAAATAATTTCTTTAAACTTTTTTATTCATGTACAACTGCAAGAGCAAGGTGTGCACACTTCGTATGATTATATAAGTATAATTTAAATTTATATGTGCCCACAGATGTATATACACATATATACAAATAAATATTTATATGTCTATATATGTTGTAGCGTGGGATGCTGTATGGCTGTATAATGTGTGCAACACATTGGATTACAATTTATAAACTGTAAATATATTTATATACTTTGCATATATATTGTATGTAAATGTGCATGCCTTGCCTTTCTTGCAGTCATACATGAATAAAAAAGTTAAAGTAATTATTTGGCAAAATATTTTTACTTTTTAACGCAACTTTTTTAGTTGATTTTTATTCTTCATTTTTTTCTCTTCAAGAAAAGCAAGTTTTTTAAAATACTTTTTTATTGTAAAGTATAGCTTTGCTCAGAACTATCACCAATTAATTCCAAATATATATAAGCTATACTGACTGAGGCTGATAATTAAATTCTTGATTGTTCTAGGCTATTCACTAATCAGTTAGCTAATTATATTATTGAATTACTTTGAATCTGAACTACAAGCTCAAATTACGCAAGCTGCAATTATTAATCAACTTCTGTTATTCCAAATCATTCACCAATCAAGTAGTTTAAAATGGTAATGAATTATGCATCTGAGCTACAAACCCAACTTATGCATACCACAATTATTAATAATTTATAAAAAAAGGCTATTTTGGGACTTTTACCCTTGCTTTTCTGAAATTTCACCATCTTAGACCTTTAAACAATGTTTAATTCTTAAAGTTGACACACCTTAAATAAAATGATCAACTTGATAATTAGCCAGATAACCACCAACCGCTTAAAAACTATTTAAACTATTATTAACCAAATATCAGATTGCTCAGCCATAATAATATACTGAATTATTAAAAGTATATAAGATTTTCACTTCTTGCATATAAAATTTTATTTTGCTATTAAAATGAAAAATGGTAGAAAATTATATTGTCATCTGACCTAAGTAACTGTGCAAAATTTTATAAAATAGATTATATCAAGAAGTGAGTTAAATGAAGGATGCAAGATACCAACACAATCACTACCACTGCCTCCCCAAGTTCAATCCTGGTGGATGAACTTTGGGCAGGGGACAAGTATGAGTTCTCACTGACAGCTTCCATTTGGTCACCAGCATAGCTGGTGACCTCATTCTGGTATCTGTGCCTCATATTTACTTTATAATCAGAAAACACTATTTTATACAGAATTGCTAACTTATTATTACTTATATCATTACAAAATAGATAATTATTTATTGGTAAGGCCTTAATGGCTCTAAATTACACTTGTACTTTAAGTAAATTTCTTGCTATAGTTTATCTTAAAAAACTATAATTATCTAATAGGTACTTTTACTAAAGTTTCTATTTTTATTACCTACCCATAATCTTAATTATTAAAAGCTACTAGCCAATTTACCCGTGCTTCGCTACGGTTTCTAAAATATAAAGATTTTCAATTTATTAATTTAGATTTTATATTATAGATAAACAAAACCACTCAATCAAATCTAATTGCTCAATCGAATCAACCAAAATCCACCAACCACTTAGGTAAACCTAACTGAACTTATCAAAACAACCAATAACTAATCACACCTCAAAACTAAACTGTGTCCTATCGATTCGAACAAAAATTATCAACCACTCGGCCAAACAAAGAAACCTATCAAATCAATTAAATAACACCAAACTGCTACCCAAAACATCTCTATATACTTAAAATCATTGAGTATGTGACATATCTTTTTTTAGTACTAGATGAGTATGTGACATATCTTCCAAACTACTAAATCAACTTCTACTTAACTTGCCAAAAGTATTTTATTAATTATGTGAACCAAATTGAACAGGTTTTTAAAATATATAAACCTAACATCAAGATACCCGTGCTTTGCCACGGTATTTAGTTTATCAAATGATAAGCTCACATTGTAGCCTATAGACTGTGCCAGCACTACTCTCAAGCCACTCGGACTAACAGCTTCGCTGTTGCCCTCGTGGCTGGTGAGCTGATTATCCTAACTAATTAATCTACTTAAACTCTAATATTGATTTTTGTTTAGTTTCGGGTGAGCAATTTGGTGAATTATTAGATAATATTCGCCAATTCTCACCAACTCACCCAAATAGATTGAATCCATCATACTCGATAGTTTCAGATTCGATCTTATTTGTCAATTCTCACCCACACGCCCAAATAAATTAAACTTATCAGAATCGATTAGCTTCAGGTGAGCAATTTGGTGAATTATTCAACAATATTTGTCGATCTTCACCCACTCGCCCAAATAGATTGAACCCATCAGGCTCGATAATTTCAGATTCGATAAGATTCGCCAATTCTCACCCACTCACCCAAATAAATTGACCCTATCAGACTCGAAGGTTTCAGATGTCAGTCAGTCAGTGAGTGAGTGTGTTTTGTTAAGTAGATGAAGAATTTATACCTGCTTATATAATATTTGCTAGTATAAGATTATATTATAGAAATTAATTATCAGAAGGGTAGGGAAGTAGTACTTCATCAGATATAACATTCATAACATGTTCCTGATGGTGAGAGTGTCAATACAAACAATAATATCAAATACATTAGTAACTCGTGACAGGGCAACATACAGCTGACTATGTGTGAATAGCTCATGAAGAATCCTATTAGTGGCATGTGATATGCATGTGATATAGTAAATTTGATATGGAGTAAAACTTAAAATGTTTCTAATCAGAATAGAATAGATATAAAAATAATTCAATATAGATCAAAATGTAAAGTATTCTTAAATCAGATTAGGGTATTAAGAATAAAGTTGAGTTATCTACTAAAAGATTAATACAATTTGCTATATTTATATTAGATCAATTTTTAAATTCTTCAAAACCAAGCTAGGTAGATAATTATCTGATCAGCTGCTGATCAGCTGCACTTGTATTGAAATAAAAACTAAACCCTATTTAGAAATCAGATTACATTTCTAATATAAAGTCAAATAATCAACCTTATAAATAAAGACTATTTGATTAGCTAATTATGAGTTAAACTATAGTTTTAAATAGTAGATCCAAACTAAACCTTTTTTAATTAGATTAAATCAATTAAATAACAGTAAAGCATCTAAAATTTATCCAATTAGCTATATATATAATAAAACTTTAACTGTTAGATCAAACCTAAAACCATTGTTAATCAAACTAGATTTATTAGATGATAATAGATCAAAATGCTAATAAAATAAAAAATTTATATTTGGCACATATGATATAGGTATAAATTTGCTGATTGGTTATATATGATATAGGGTAAACCTTCAGTTTCTAGAATCCAATTAAATCAATATATGAACAAAGTTATATTATATAGTATTATATCAAAAAGTTGTATGGTGAAGCTAGTATATATATAAATTAAATATATCTCATATTCATTTTTTATATAAATTACATAAATCTGATAGCCATTCTTATTCATGATTTTTGCAAAATAAGAGTCTGTAGTATTATATTGGAATTCCTACATGATTATAATTAAATAGATCTGATTCCAATAGGCAGTATCATTCATGTTTATTTATCAACAAACAATTTGGGGTGAGCATTGCAAAGCAACGCTAAAAATGATATCATAGTTTAAACCAATTAGTGAAAAAAACCACCCAAAACAGCAACCTGAGCTTAAAAGGGTGAGCTCAACCAAAAGCACACCAAATATTTGACCTCAGATATTGGGGTGAGCATTTCTAAAAGCAATTCCAAAAATGACATCATGTTTTAAACCAATTTGTGAACAAACCACTCAAAACAGCAACCTGAGCTTAAAAGGGTGAGCTCAACCAAAAGTGCACCAAAAATTCAACCTTGGACAGGGAGTTGAAGATGATTGTGTTGATATTGTGCACCAATGCCCCAAAACAAGATAGCAAATAGCAAGGCAGTCCATGGAGTTTCTGGCCTATCATATACCTCTCATGGATGTTTTCCAGGTTTTATCCTCCTTTCCCATTTCTTTAATTCCCTTTAATTGGTGCGGTGTTCTCCCCAGGTTGGCCCACCTCAAATAAAATTTGAATAAAATAAAAAAATTAAGATACCAACACAAACAAGGTTGTGAGTTATAGAAAAGCAAGTAACAAAATGGGGTGCCTTTACTCTAATAAAGTGGTGGGTAATTTTAAGGGTTCATGAATGGCCTATCCCACTAAGGTTAAATTTTTTAACTTCATGCCCTATTTTCTCAAAACCTAGTTTGTATAACTTGATGAAACTTTTGCAGGTCAATTATACATGCTTCATGTACTTACTCCTCTAGTTTGGTTGAGGTATATATTATAGGGGTTGTTATATAACTTTTCTGTTATATTTTTTACAATTTTCCCCTTAAACTTTATACATTTCACTGCAAATATACAAGATATCTCTACCATTCTAGAGGTTTAGTATCAGAAGGTTATTATAAATGAGCTATGAAATAATCAAGGGTCTATCTTCTATAGCTTCTGACAAAATGGGTTATTCTTCTGAAAGAGGTAGGTTTTTAGAGATTGCAACCTAATTATTTTAAATGAATTAATTAAATAAATCAATTTAAATAATTTAATTGCAAAAATTAATTTTAAATAAAAACTTACTTTTTAATAGAAACAATAGCTAAAACCTTCCAGTACTGTAGTCTCATCTTCTGCATCATCCAAATGCATCCTCTTCCTCCTCCTTAAAGGTCTTGCCTCCTTAACCCTTTCACTGATTTTCATATAAAAATTCTTTATTTTTTAACCCTTAAATTTAGCAAAAATTTGTTAGCCAATGGTTATACTTTTTATTTTATTTAGGTTCTTGTCTGTAATATAATATTCAGTAAATTTTAAAATAAAAATATACAACTCTTTTTCTTGGACACATATATGCATTTTTAGATTTACATAAACCTCATTTTTTGAACACATATATGCATTTTTAGATTTACAAAACCCTCATGTTTGGATACATATATGCTTTTTTGGATTAACATACCCCTCATTTTTTGGATGCATATATATGTCAAAATCAGTGAAAGGGCTAACTAACCAAAAAAATATTTAATCCTAAAAATACCCTATGCAGCTAATTAGGATTAGATTAAATATAATTCAAGTCAACCAAATTTAATAAATTGTATGACAAACTAATCAGAGAATTTCAAATCACATTTCTGCATAAAAAATTAACTTTTCTCAACAAGACGTCTATTTATACTCCCCTTAAACAGAAGCTTTTAGATAATCCAAGGCGGGTAGGATCTTTTGTAAGCCAGTAGGATCCTTTCAGATCATTCTAGCAGCTATATCAACTCATAAAAAATTTCTATCCCATTTGCAGTGCAAAATAACTCCAGAGGATTGTATCACCATTGTTTTGATAAGGTGTGTCTTTAAGTGCATTGAGGCTGTAGTTTCCATAGGGCATGATTTCAGGTACTCTAAGAGGGCATTTATAATGTGGAACTGCCTCCTTAGTTTTAAGCTTGAAAGCTCATTGTGTTGGAAAAGGTCTAGATTACAACTTGATATATAAATTTTTAAACTTAGCATTATATGTAGCTCTCATCTTCTTACTTTATTACTAATGGAAGATAAAGTATTAGTGCATAACTTTTCAGGCAAAAATTATGATTAATGAAAATGTTCAGTAGCTGAGATTCTGAGAGCATTTGATTTAAGGCGTCATCTCATAAGGAGTTGTTAGCCCATATATAAACCTTAGTGCAGTAAGCCCATAGCATTGTGGTAATTTTCATGACTGGTTCAATGATTGAGAGGATTGGACATTCTTATGCTTTTGTATGCCCATTTAATCACATTAAACTCTAGATACTTTATAGTTTAGTCTGTTAAATCAGTTAAAAATTTGACCTCCCATAGGTCCTCACTAGGCATGGGTCCAACAATGGTACTTGATAATTTAGCCCTATAATCATGATGGCTGGTAAGCTAATTCACTCCACCTAGAGTTACCTTAAAATAATTTCTTTTTTAGCTTCAAAGTTTCTTTTTTAATATCATTAGCATAGACTAATTTAGCAAGCTGAAATCTGTTACTATCTATATAAACTCTGTATACCTTTTATGAGGCCCTGCTCTATGGCAGGGGCCATGCAGGGTGCACTGACTACCAATTAATATGCCATTATCCCAAGGGGAAGAACTTTGGAGGCCTATGAATAGTACAGTGGGGAGTCAAGTTATGATTGACATTCCAGTAAATTGTTAAACAGCTGTCTAAAAGCTGATTTTAAAAAGAAAGGCCATGGTAGCAGAAAAGCCACTTTAAGGTGTAGAATTTGCAATTAGTAATTGTGGTCTTATAAACCACTCCATTTTTAATAATTTTTGTGATTTATGGGATAAAGGATAAGCGATTGTGAAAACTAATTTTACATTTTGCATGTAACCAACATATTATAAGCGCATATAAGCAAATATTTTACTCATTAGT
The DNA here is from genome assembly GCA_022478985.1 of Massospora cicadina. NCBI lineage: Eukaryota > Fungi > Entomophthoromycota > Entomophthoromycetes > Entomophthorales > Entomophthoraceae > Massospora > Massospora cicadina. The sequence goes on from JAKSZP010014682.1 coordinate 106,947, forward strand.
ATTAGGCACTTTTTCTTTATTTTAATTTGTTTCCATATTATTTGATATTCATCTTATTCATTATTTTATACAAATAAGAAAATATTTTAATATACAATGCATGTTTAACTTCAATCTGATTGAAAAGGATTAATAAATAAATATTGGGAGTTTTCAAAGCAGAATAATATTATAGGCCCCAAAATAGTCTAGGTAAACCAGTTAATTCTATTATCTACATCTTTGATCTTTCTTTGGATATCTTGATGTATAGCTAGACTATAAAATTCAGAAAGTGTAAGATCTTTGTTAGAGCACAAATATGAAGTAGTTTGGTCCCAGTTATAAGATTGAATTGAATTCCATTCAGTAGCAACCAAGGATTAGTGCACTACACAGGGCCATAAACTTATAGTATTCTTTAGTGCCTCCACATGTAAACACTGTGCTGAAATTTATCTTTCTTCAATCCACCTTGCCATTAAAAAAACTCTTCCATCATAGGAGAATAGTGTGTATTGGATCAGAGTCTTACCTGTGTAACAATTGATAATTGTACATGAATCTCATACGGTTGGGAATTATGAGATTCATGTGCATCAATAGTTGTAATTTTGTTCTGAGTAGGATTTTCCTATTCAGGTCAATAACGGAATAAATTAAATAAAATTAATTATTTGATTGGTTGTCCATTCTGAGGTTCCCCCCCAATTCTCCGTTGAGTTGCCTGGATGCCATCAATTCCAGAGGCTTTTGCGCCCCTCATTACCTCCAATTCATTTGGCCTTTTCAGGAAAAGTATTTCAAAGCAAGGTCAGCCCATTGGACCTCACTTTGGAATTCTATATTAACTTTGAGTCCATTCCCAATAAAGGCTGCTATTTGCTGGATCTGTTTATTTAATTTTATTTATTTAAGCAAGGATTGGGGTGTGGATGGTGGTGCAATGAGGAGGAGAGGAGAGGGGGTGGGTGCGCCTGGATCCTCTTGAGAGTGGCCTTGCCCTGGTGAGAGGGGAAGGAGCCAGAGTGGCCTGAGGTGACAGAGGCTGGTTGACTGCACCTCAGCTGGGTAACCCCCAAGGTGACAGAGGCCGTAGGGATGCACCTCAGCCTGGGGGCCCAAGGTGACAGAGGCTGGTGCACCGCACCTCAGCCCAGATGCCTGGCAAGGCCATCCATTTGGACAGGACCATATGGAGTTGGTACAGCCACATATGGGGGTGATGGTTTAGGGCTGGTAGCGGGCTGGGCCTTGGGAGCCCCATCTGTTACAACCTGAGCACCTCATTCCTTCCATTATTGGTTTGCATGAAAGTAGATGTTTATAAAGGACTTCACCCCTCTTGGAAAAAAATTTATAGTTACATGGCTGTTTACTTTCCTAGAAATGATACAATTACAAAGCTGTACGTCATTTACAATACAATGTCAATTTTCAATATGTCAATTTGGTCTGGGGGGGAGAAATTTAGAAATAAACCATTATTAGCCCTAAATTGGCATTGCTTATTTTATTTATACTCTAAAGATGGACTTTTTTTACTCAATCTCACTTTTAGCAAATTTTATAAAAAAGTTTAATTTTATCACAGCCATCTGGTTATGACCATTTTCTCTATTGATGTCCTCAGATATGCCATCTGCTGCTCCATTGTGGGGTAGCAGCACTCCACACCTAGAATTTTCCATCCCTGTGTAAAATGTGTTCACGCAGGTTCAAACAAATCACTAACATCTATCAGCCATTTTCCTCCCATGGGTCTTGGCGCTCCACCTTGTACGCATCCACCCTTCTCACACCCATCCTCTAACCCTCCCTCATTTCATGATCCAATTTTTGCCTACGTGTTAATTATGGGCGTTTATTACTGTATGCCAACAAGGCAATAATCAAATTTGCCACCACTGCATTTGCACCATCTGGCTGTATTGATTTCCACCCATTTAAGGGCTATTTTGACATTGGCTTCCAGATGGAGGAGGATGCTGCAGCAGCAGCTTCAACTCCCCTTATTTACAAAAACACTCCCATTCCTACTACCTAAACTCACCTCCCTTCAGACAAAACACTGATGGTGTCCTTTGCATATCTCCCTTTCCACTCCCACCCCAAGTCTTATATAAACAATTGATGGCAGGACTTTTGGCTTATGGGACTCAGCCTGACCTCATCTTCATTGTTCCCTCTTGTGCAGAGCACCTTGCTGCCCCTCATGCCACTGCCACCATAATCCTACACCACCCTGCTATAGCCCAACAAATCCCCCCATGCTCATATTGCAGCAGCGCCTGAGCATTTTTTTGGGCTTGTGTCAATAATGGTCACCAAATTTGTCCATTCTGTTTTAGGTTCACTCATTTAAAAAAATCCTGTCCCTGAGCCACTTCCTCTGGTGCAGCTTCTGAGCCTTTTCAGTGGATTCCAAATTGGGCATTTTGTTGCCTCCTCCCACTCAACATTCTTGTTTGATGGGCCAGAGTGGGAAATGGCCCCCACAAATCATCTTCCCATATAAAACCATCCAAATTAATCCCCACCCATCAGAGTCAGGATTGCACCACTATTTGCACTTAAGCAGCACATTCAACTTCTAACCACCTAAATTACACATACACTATTCTCATGAACAAAAATTCTTGGGACCTATTGGCTGAGGTTGATGAATCAGGTAACGTTATAATAAATGATAAAACTGGTGAACCTCTCAGCCTAATGGATTACAAATGGGCCAAATTCTGCAATTCTGATTTCGAAAAAACCCTATCCATAAAATAATTCATCCTTAAACTTGATGCTGTCACCTACCAAAGTGGCCATCAGCTCGCCTTAACAGCAGTGGCCTCACCCATTGCTAAACCTATGAAAAGAAGTGGCTCAATCAGTTCTTTGATACCATCAAGGGCTGACCACACTTAACTTCTCCCTGGTTTCACTAAAGCAGATGAGGTGAAATCACCAAATTATTTAGATGCTAAAGCTGCTGTCATGCATGTGGTGAAACTAGCAGATTTTGACCCATCTTATAAAATCATCCAGCAAAATATAACCAATTTTGCCCAACTCTCTGATGCCCACCTTCAAGCTGACCATCATCTAGCAGAATTAGTTAAAGCTGTCTTTCAAGCTGATCTTGAAGAAGAGAACCCATTTTCACTGACATCCACCCCCACCACGCTGATGCCCTGACTCCCTGGATCTCCGCTTTTTGCCACTTCTACAACCATAATTTACTGTCATGAACAATATGCCTGTAGAAAAGTTTAACCACCTCTCCCTCTGCCATCGCGGATTAGTGGTAGTCCAATCCCCTCCTGGTTGGAGGTTTTACTTGGTTTTTTATTGTTCCGTTCATTTGTTCATTCATTCAGTTATTTTGCTCATTGGGTATTGGTAATGTCCATCCCCTGGTCAGCATACCTTGAATAAATTTTATACTATAAAGCTTGTCTCTAAACAACTTTAATCTAGATATTTAAGCTCTCAGATAATTTTTTTTCAAGCATCTTAATTTTTATTTGGGTACTATATTATTTAGCCCACAAAAAGCAAAATTAAAATCAATTAAGCTGAGATGAAGAGTAGGCACCTCAACTAGTCTTTAAGTTAACAGTAGAGAAATAAGCTGAATAAGCGTTCAACTAATTATTTTACCACTTCATCACTTTGTGGTTGTAAGCTGTTGTCCAATGTTGATGACCACTGATCTAAGTTAACAACTCTTCTGTAAAGAATTTTAATATGAAATGAAGTCAGTAAGGACTAGTATTAACGGTTCAAAATTGATAAGCTGAATATGAATAAAAATAACATCAGTATCTCAGCCAATCTTAAAGAACCATGTATCTTGCAGAATGGCAAAGTATTCAATCTAAGTTGACACTTCTTAGTTGAGAGGGCTTAAGGCTTTGTGCCGTTAGCAATTTTTAACTCTTTGGCTTACTGGCGCCTGGGTGTAAGTCCTGGTAAGCAAACCCTATGATTGGAAAGGAAGGAGCTCTTGCACAGAACCAAGAAAGGGGCCTTATAAGGCTGCTATTCCCCTCACTAACAAATGTGATCTAGTCCATGTAGTGGATGAGCGATAGTTCACAGCCTACCCCCTGAAAGTTTTTCCCCTCTTGATTTTTACTACTAACAAGGCTTGTTAAAAGGTTCTGGGGTTGTGCAAGGAGGAGGTGGAGGCTGGAGGTCACTGTTAGCAGTCAGGTTGTCTCCTCCTTCTATGCCATATTTCAGTAAAAAAGTCCAAGTCCCTCAAGGGGCGTAAGCTTTATTTGAACATAAACAAATCAATTGGTGCAAATTTGGGCTTGATAGCCATTTACCAAATTTTCAATTTATGCAATGTTACACAAAGTCTGTCCCTGACAGGTTCAGGCGTCCTAAACCAAGTTTAATTTGAATTGAGATTGGGCCTACAATTCCTGCCTGTGGCCATGCCCTGCCAGACCTGTTAAATGGCTTGTTTGCCTGCTAACCATGTTCAGGCCATAAAATAGTTAGTAAAATTTGATGTGGTAATCCAAATGGATGTCAGAGTGATCAACCCGCACATCCTGGACCTGTAAATTTTTATTACTATTCTGGCAGTGTATCAATCAAATGTTACTGCATTAGGACTAGTTAGCCCTACTGCACACCTCCCTATTTTTAGTTGAGCTTATAAGGAATTAGTTCATAACAGGTTCTGATTTCACTATGAACTTTGATTTTCCTACTTTTATATAAAAATAGTAATGATTTTCAAAATTTTTTAAATGTATGTAGTTCATGGGTACCTTTTTCAGCCTTGTTTTTATTTTTTGAGTTAGCTGGCCAATAATGGCACTCTCCCGCCTCACTCTCTATCAACTACTGCGGTTGGCTGTACCACCAATATTATGGTTGTTTCTTTGAGCGGTAACTCATTAATAATGGTGGTAAAGTTTTATTCTTATTATCCAGTTCCATGACACTGGGGTTCTATAGCAACTAATACAATAGGATAGTAATATGAAGATTGCCACCCTTTAAAAAAATATAGTGCAAATAAGCTTATTAAAGATATCTTTATTAGATGGTTGAGTTGCACTTCCTGTCCAGTCACAAGATTATAGTCTTCACTTTTTTCTACCTTTAAGAAGCTTTGGCGCTTATGCTTCATTATAACATTGCCATCTCTCCCACAGGGCGTTCTTAAAGAAACAAAACAGCATCTGCACACAGAATAGTTTTATGTCTTTACTTAGGCTACCTAGTTAATCACCCTATCTGCATTAAGTTTTGGTATGACATTCAAATAATTTGGTGTGAATTATTACTCCTGTTTTTTGACTCATCCAATCAAAAATGTGTATTTAATTATGAGTTGGAGTGATGATGGATGCTCAAACAACTTAACTTCTATTTCTGGATAAACATTGGCAATTCCAACAGTTCAATGAGTTTCTTGTCTTTAAGTATTGTAATAACACAGTTTTAACATTAAAGAGGCTATAAAAATCTGTACCTCGCCACCTTGGTGGTATTTAAGTGATGTACCTCATTATTGCAAGGGTAAAAAAATTTTTTAAGTCTAGTCATTGTAGATTATGATATTTTGGCATCGTGACAGTCATGTATGTATTGAGGCTGTATAACTGTCAGTGGGTATCATTACTTGGGCAATCAGAATGCAAGATTTCCCCCTTTGACTAAACAAAAAGCATCTTGAGTCACGTATTTTAATGTTCAAGAGTTTCATATTTCTAAGGTATTGCAGAGGAAAAACATGAGAAGGGATTTGTAATGGTAAATGACATGATTGTAGGAGTGGACCGCAAGGACAAGGAGGAGATGTGTAACAGATGAGTTTGTCTCATTCGTTACATTCTAAATCAGATTCAGATTTTCCAAATCTGAGTCAGATCACTTTATAAATGTTTTTGGTGCGGTCATTTCAGGCGCTGGGTTGTGCTATGCCCAAGCTGTAGATTAGGCTCACATAAGCCTAATCTACAACTCAGGTGAGGCCCCCAAAGCGCTGCCTTTATAAAACATGCCTGCTCATTACAAAGTTCACTTTAGAATTCTAAGAGGACCCTAGCATTCCCTTCCTGGGGGCATTGTTGGTTGCTCCCCAGATGAGCTCTGGTCAGTGGGCACCTTTGGTTTTAATGTTCCTGAATAAAAATGAAGGATGTTTTGGGGTTTGCATACCTCACATACCTGTGGTCTTTTTCAGGTGTTTCATTTTTAGGAAGCTTTTGCGTGGTTGGGTTAAACCAACCAAACAGAGGACTTACATAGCCAACCAATAGTAGGTAAATGTTTGGTGCTGTTGGTGCCCCAAACCTCTCCCTACCCAGTTAGGCTGCTTTGGTGCTTGCCGGTGAATTAAAGCAATATGTAAAAATATACAGCAGTTGGAACTGGGGTTTTATGGTCTGTGACATTATTATGAAGTCACTTGTGCGCTGCACGCTGCTGATCCCCAGTTTGGCTGACCTCAGTGGTCACTTGGTCCCAGTTGTCAAGGAACCAGAACCAGTGGGAACCAGTGACTGATGGCCAACCCTGAACTTGAAGTGACCGTTGGTTAGATTTCCAAGTGGGTCCTCCTGCTCACCAGGGATTCAGTGGCACTGAGGGGACCTGTCCCAGCAGGGCTCCCTCACCCCGCAGATGGTCCGCCTGGAAAGGGGTCAGACGTCCAGCCATGCTGCACTGCGCACCCCTCTCACATTTTCCTTGGTGAAAGCGCCTTCCCAGTCAGGATGGGAAGACCATCGCCAATGGGAGCTTGGGGGGCGCAACGCAGCCAAGTGCTGGGCGTGAAGCCTCAGGATGGGGCCATTCAGCCGCGCTGGACCACGCGCCCCTCTCACGTTTTAATGGCGAAAGCGCCTTCCCAGTCAGGATAGGAAGACCATCACCAACAGGCTCCTGGGAGGGGGCGAAACTCAGCCACATGCTGGCGTGAATCCTCATGCTGGGTAGGCTGATTCCAGCAGCCCAGTCCTGATTTGCTCTCGCCATCTGTGTTTATTTGAGGGGCTCAGAGTTTATCCAGGCTAATTTTCCTGGGGCTTGAGGTAACTTTCCCCAGGAAGCCCTCATCGTGGCAGCCTTCCACTAAGGGGACCCTCTTCAGGGAGGGATCCTCCTTTAACAGGGGGTGATGTAAAGGATGAGTTTGTCTCATTCATTACATTCTGACTCAGATTGCTTTATAATTGTTTTTAGTGCGGTTGTTTCAGGCGCTGGGTTGTGCCTCACCCAAGTTGTAGATTAGGCTCACACAAGCCTAATCAGTAACTTGGGTGAGGCACCTGAAGTGCTGCCTTTATAAGATGTAGATTAGGCTTGTGTGAGCCTAATAAATAACTTGGGTGAGGCACCTGAAGTGCTGCCTTTATAAGATGTGCCTGCTCATTCTAAAGTTCACTTTGGAATTCTACGTGGGCCCTAGCATTCCCTTCCTGGGGGAGCATTGTCAGTTGCTCCCCAGATGAGCTCTGTTCAGTAGGCACCTTTGGTTTTTATGTTCCTGAATAAAAATAAAGGATGTTTTGGGGTTTGCATACCTCACATACCCGTGTTCTTTTTCAGGTGTTTTGTTTTGAAATAGCTTTCACGTGGTTGATTTGGACAACCACACAGAGGACTTACATAGCCAACCATTATTAGGTGAATATTTGGCACTGTTGGTGCCCCAAACCTCTCCCTACCTGGTTAGGCCGCTTTGGTTGCTTGTTGGTGCATCAAAGCAATATGTAAAATTATATGGCGGTCAGAACTGAGGTTTTTTGCAGTTTGTAACAAGATGGACCAGCCCAGAGGAGTAAGTTGGCCACCCTAACTGACTGCAGATTCACTTTAGATAAACTTTGGGTTAGGTCAAGCTGGCCCAAGTTCAGTCCCAGAAATTGTGTGATGTGGCCCAGGAATTAGAGCGATGGTGTTAAAAATTACCCATTTTAGTTTAAATGAGGACGGTTCTTTACATTTAATTTACTAAATGGGAATTACATATTTTACAAAATTTTGTATTGCAAATAATGATGGTGTTTGGTTACTGTCAAAATCTCAAGTTGGTTCTTATTCAGGGTACTAGATTATTATTAGTGGGGATTCATTTTATAGGCTAGAGTTGTTTCCTAGCCAACAAAGTAATAAAGGACCAGATTTTCATTTTTTGAAATTAGTTTTGCCATGACCAACCTCTCTGTTGGTCATCTCCTTATTATGAAAAGACCTTTTAAATTATTTATATTGATTTACTTTATGCTACCTATTGTTAGCCTCTTGATATGCCTCTTAACGGCGGTGTCCTTGTTTTCTTATATAAGCGTGGGGAGTGATATCCCTGTATTGAGTGCGTGCACTTTACTTTTAGTAATGGTCTTTTCTGGGAGAGCTAGAGACACTATTTACAGGATAATGTGTTGTGGTCATGGGAAGTGCTTGGAATCGACAAAATGGGCACATTTATAATGGGCGTAGCATCCAGGACTGAGAGCATAAAAGCAATAGGGATAATGTTCTATAACATACCTTTCATGAAAAATAATAATATTAAAATTTTGATCATAGTTTTTAATCTAACATTAATTTGTATCATACATTTTCATTTATCTTTAGACTAGCGAAGGAACTCCACAGAGTTCTATTTCCAGTGCACCCACCCATTGGTCCTTCAAGTGTGAGACTATTGAGCGTCTCCTATTCATTTTTAGAGTCAGTCTGTTGTGTTGTCTTTGCGCGGTGGTCTTTTATTAGTTCATAATGCATGCTTTTCCCAGTATGATTGTGGAAAGAGCTCCACTGTGCATTTTGGATAATATAGACGTCTGTGTTACTAGATAGCCTGAGGGGTCTCACCCTATTGACTTTTCTTAACCATGAACCTTCTTTAAAGACTCGATGATCCCAAGTTGGCTCTGGTTGAACACTGGCAGGTTACAATAGCCAACATAAGAACCAAACAACTGCTGTGAGTGTTTACCAAAGCCCTCTAGTTAATGAAAGTATAGACATCTTTGAAGATGCACTTAAATGGCTTTGACAAGCGTCATGATGCACAGAAATCCTTAAAGATGGTAAAATGGAAACGGCGGGAGGGAAAATGATTTTTAAAGTAAAACAAATCATAGAGAATAAATTAGGTCAGTACTCTCACAAGTTAGAGCAGTGGCCTTTATATAGGGAAAGGGGTATCATAGTTTACAGCGCTTTTCTTGGGGTCTGCAGCTCTTGATCTGATCATAACAGTTCTCTTGACTGTAGGCAAAGTTTTAAAAATGGGCTCAAAAATGTAAACTAGCAGAGAGGTTGATGAAGATAGAAAATTGGGTGAAATAGACTACTATATTGAGCTGAAAAGTGGCTACTATAGAATGTGGGGGGACGTGGTGCCTAGGGGGCCTTCATGGCCCTGTATGATCAGGATCTTTCACAGTCTTATGGATCAACCACCTGGTTGCGCCCACATCGTTATCCATCATCCACAAGACTTCAATGGTGGGGATCACACCTCTCAAGGTTTGGGAAGCAGGATGAAATTCCTTAAGGCATCGCCATCAATTCTCACTCACGTGACGCTTCCTGTTCAAAGCTCTCATCAGTTCTTTTATGGACAGGATTAATTTATAAATGGATCAGTAGACTTTTATCAAGTCTTGATTCAGGAGTAAGGATCTCAACTTGCTCATCAGTTCAACTCCTGGCAACGCACTCCCTCAAAATCCTGTCAGAGGGGGGTATAAGTCTAAAAGAAATTGGCCATGAACTTGGTTTACCACCGTCCTCTGATTATCATTGGCATTGGAGTACTCAGAGCTCACCTTATAATGACCTTATAAGGTCTGAACCAAAGAACTTCAAGCTTGTTCTGGAAACCTCCGTGTCAAAGGTGATAAAAGAAAATTTTGTCACCTAATTTAAAAAATGGGTAAGGAAGATCAGCTGACATTAAATTAGGATGTCTCTTTCTATGGTGGTGACAATGCTTTGCATGGCTATGGCTTGAAGACGGACAATTTAATTGTCTAAGGCCCTCATGGTTAAATCAAAGTTCTCAGGCATGGAGGTATTGAGCAGGGGCTAGATACTACTTGGTGATCGGGGTGCACGCCCATATATAGCTTCAAAAGGGGAATCTTGAAGCTTTGATGGTAGCTTATTTGGTAAGTAAGCAAGGCGCTGGATAAGTAATGGTTCCAGCGGGTAGGGTTGGAGGTGGCCATCTTTCTAAAGATAGAAATGAGAGTTCCATTAGAGCGTTCCACTGCCACATTGGTTGAAGGGTTTAAGGGATGGTGAAACATTGGTTAGATACAAAAAGCAAAGTTAGTCCTTGAACTACCTGCGAGATGAAGATTTGCCCATTGTCTGAGAGTAAAGTTTGTGGTCATCCATGCTAAGTGAAAATGAAATGAAAAAGGAATATGGCCGTGGCTTTTTCAGTGGCAGCGGGCACAAATATTGCTTCACCCCATTTATCTAAATGGTCCGCAGCTAATAAGATATTTTTATGGCCGTGTAATTCATTGGTCAGGGAGGCCACCACATCAATGCTGACAACATTAAAGGGGCCTGATGGAGCCATGACTGGATGCTGATATTAAGGACTGTCCCAATATTGAGAATGACAAGTCATACAAGCCTCTAGATCTTCCTGGATGGTCTCAATTATTTGGACTCAGTAGCATTAATTCTTCAGCCAATTGTGGGTCATCTTCACTTCCCTATGTCTCACAGTCTTATGCCCTTCTAGGATAACATTGGTTTGGGAAGAAGGGCAGATATAAGGGAGCCATTTCTTATTAATTTTCTTATAAAGCATTCCCTATTTAATTTGAGCGTCTTGGGTCATCTTTCGGAGCTCAGCATGAATCTCAGGAGTCTCCAACTACCAAATCTCAGGCCGGCAAATTATATTAAATAGTTAGTTTTCTTCAGGGGGCAGGGAAGCAAGTACCGGCATCCTCAAGAGACTGTCAGCATCCAGATAAATAGCTCCTATGTATTGTACAATAGTAAAGTCATAGTTCTTTAGCTTTAGGGCTCATCTTGCTAATTGGACGTCCAGGTCCTTCATCTTCCGCAGCCATTGGAGCATGGAATAGTCTTGATAACAGGGAAATGGGTGTCATATAGGTAGAGCCAAAGATGCTTGATTGCCAATATAACAGCTAGGCATTTGCACTCAATAACGCTATAATTAAATTCATCCTTGCTATGGATTTTGCCAAAGTAAGCCATAGGGTGATAACCTGATCTGCATTGCGATGAGCTAAGATGGCCTCAACAGTGACACCACTAGCACTTTCTAACAAAAAGTGTTGATCAAAGTGCAGATGAACTAGAATAGGTTTAGCACAAAGAGCAGTCTGCAACACATTAAACGCCTGTTCCTGTTCAGGCCACCACTCAAAAAGCACATTCTTCTGTAGGAGGTAGAACAAGGATTTGGCTAAGTCAGCAAACTGAGGAATGAACTGATAATAATAGCCCACCTTGCCAGGAATACTTGTACATTTCTAAGGCTCTGAGGGCGCGACATCTTCTTAATGGCGTTGATTTTATCTGGGTTGGGTTGGATACCATCTTTCGAGACTTTGCATCTGAGGAACTACATTAGATTGAAAAAAAGAGCATTTAAAAGGCTTAAGCTTTACTGAGCCTTTTCTAAGATGGTTGAGGACTTCCCAGAGGTGTTCCACATGTTTTTTGAAGATTTGCGAGAAGACAATGATATTATTGAGGTACATAAGGACATAGGATAACTTCAAGTCCCCTAATATCCTGTTATTGGCACTCAGAAGGTGGCAGGCGTGTTGAAAAGTCCAAGGGCATCCTCATTGGATTGAATAGACCCTCGTTGGCTATGAGGATGAATTTGGATTAATTTTCAGGGGTGAGATCTACTTGCCAGTACCTGCTAGCAAGATCCATAGTGGAAAAGTATTGCAATCTGGCAAGCAAGCAGAAAGAGTCATCAATCTGGGGAAAGGGGTAACTGTTATTCTTGGTAATGGAGTTAAGCAATCAATAGTCCATCACCATGCGATGACTGCCATCCTTCTTTTAAACTAACAGGAGAGGTGAAGCACAAGGGCTAAGCAAAGGCATCAGCAGTCTTGATTAAAGTATTTGCTTGAGCTTAAAAGCCACCTGAGCCTCTACAAATTATTTTTTTTGGTAAGGATGTGACTAAATTAGGGGAACATCCTCAGTCATAAAGTGATGCAAGAAGCAGTTGATTTTCCCCAGAATTTTAGGTAGAGGTTGTAAAAGAGTCCAAGTATTCCTCCAGCAATTTATTAACTTGGACCTAGTCAGATTGCTTAACATGTGAGGCTGACTCGCTGATTAGTGTAATGAATGGTATTAAGCCATTTGTTGCATTTCAATTTGGGTTTGGATTTTCTGAACCTGAATCAATTTTTTAAAATTTTTTTTGGTGTTTGTCAGGTTTGGGCGCTGGGTTGTGCCTCACCTGAATTATTGATTAGGCTCTTGCGAGCCTAATCAATAATTTGGGTGAGGCCCCAGAAGGGCGACCTTTAAGGTCGAGCCCACACAATTCTGATTTCATTTAGAATTCTCTCTTTCTCTCTGGTGGCCTCAGGGCCACCCTTACCTTATCTTACCTGATGATCTGTGCACAACAAGCTTTTGTCACATCAACAAAAACTTAGGTTTTTGGGGTTTGATCTCCCTCAAATATCCTGTCTTTTCCTTGGTGTGTTTGTGGCATCAGATTTTTGGGATCCTGTTTGTCAGTGACTTTTTATTCAATAATAAATAGAAAAGGTTATTTCAGGGTTTGCAACCTCGCTTACCTACTTCATATTTTTCTCGCTTCTAATTTCCTTAATTCAAGGTTTACTACCTTGAGAGTCCAGCTCACACTGGACGTTTGGCGTGAATTGCGTTGAACCTAAGGTAAGATGGCGATCAGAAACAGGGATGTTTCTGACCGTTACATTATTCTGAACTGCATGTGCTGCCAGAACGCCACCAGATCCCCAGTTTGGCTGACCTCAGTGGTTGCATCAGGTCCCAGTTGTCAAGTAACCAGCACCAGAGGGAGCCAGTGACTGATGGCCAACCCTGGACCTGAAGCAATCGTCGGTGCAAAATTCTGGTGGGGCCTTTCCCACCACCAGGGATTTAGTTGGCACTGAGGGGACCTGGCCCAGCAGGGCTCCCTCAAAACGCACAGTCCATTTGGTATGGGGGCAGCCATCCAGCCGCGCTGGACTGCGCGCCCCTTCTGCACTTCAGTTGGAGAGAGCGCCTTCCTGGTCAGAATAGGAAGACCATCACCAACTGGGGCGTGGGAGGCGCACCACAGCCAAGCGCTGGGCGTGCTTCCTCATGCTGGGCGGGCTGATTCTGGAAGCCCAGTCCTGATTCGCTCTTGCCATTTATACTTTTCCCCATGAGGGGCCCAGAATTTTTCCAGGCTAATTTACCTGGGGCTTGAGGTAACTCGCCCCAGGAAGCCCTCATGGTGGCAGCCTCCCGTTGCGGGGCCCCTCTTCAGGTAGGGGCCCTTCTTTAGCGGGGGGTGATGTAACAAATGGTATCAAGCTGTTTGTTGCATTTTAATTTGGGTTCAGATTTTCCAAATCTGAATCGATTTGTTTAAAAAGATTTTTGGTGTTTGTCAGGTTCAGGCGCTGGGTTGTGCCTCACCTGAAATATTGATTAAGCTCGCAAGAGCCTAATCAATGGTTTGGGCGAGGCCCTGGAAGGGCGACCTTTAAGGTCAAGCCCACACAATTCTGAACTTCATTTGGAATTCTCTCTTTCTCTCTGGTGGCCTCAGGGCCACCCTTACCTTATCTTACCTGATGATCTGTGCACAACAAGTTTTTGTCGCATCAACAAAAACTTAGGTTTTTGGGGTTTGATCTCCCTCAAATATCCTGTCTTTTCCTTGGTGTGTTCGTGGCATCAGATTATTGGGATCCTGTTTGTCAGCAACTTTTTATTTGATAATAAATAAAATAAGGTTAATTCCAGGGTTTGCAACCTCACTTACCTATTTTGTCTTTTTCTCGCTTCAAATTTCCCTAATTCTGAGGCTTACTACCTTGAGAGTCCAGCTCACGCTGGACGTTTGGTGTGAATTGCATCAAACCTAAGGTAAGATGGCGATTGGAAACTGGGACATTTCTGACTGTTACACTTAGGGGGCCTAATCCATGCAGATTAGGCACCAGATAACCTTAGCTATGAACATAATCAACCTCATATAGCAAATTCTCCTCTGATGCTACCCCTTGTAGCATTGTTAACTTTTGTAAACTCTTCACGCCCATGGCGAAACTCTTGTAGACACTCTTAGACATGTTTGTAGTACGTTGGCCCTTGGGAATCAACAAAAGCCAATCCAATCTCTCCTTTGGCAGCTTGACTTTATGGTATCCGCGAATGAGTGTGTCTTCTTCCAAACAGAGCAGATTTTAGACTGGTTACTATATTCTGTATATTTGGTTAATTTCATAATGGTTACTGGTGCTTATATCATTTGGACAATATTAGTGCGATTAAAAATATAACTTGAGATTCTGTATAAAGGTTCCTTATTAAGATAAAAGTGAGATATCCTATATTTCAATGGAAGATCAAGACATAAAAGTAGATGAGATATTGAAAATAATTGGAATTTGAATTTCAATATTGGGGATTATTAAGATCCCCTAGCCAGACGTCTTCTGACTGCTGCTCTTGTAGCTTCGTCCATTTGGGCTAATTATTGTAGCCGCAAGCTCCATCTCATGGTGGTTATCCCTGAACCTGGATGTTCAGGGGCCCTTTCACTGGTCCCCGCTTCTAGGTTTTGGGCCATAATATCCTCTTGTAATATTAATTGATTACCAATTTTGGTGATACTCCTATCAACTCCAGGTTTGAGTGATGGCGCTACTATAATGCGCCTCACAACGTAGTTTCAAGAGACTCTCAAAATTGAAGTCTTTCCAGATTTGACAATATACACTTTTGATCCTCAAAAGCTCTTGTGGCATAATTCAGATTTTTCATTATCATTCCATCAGCAGAATGCAAATTATTTTGGCGCCCCAAAGGTATATTTGGAAGGTCAATTATCATATTGAATTTCAGCGTCATCATCATCGTCATAAAGTAAATCTTCTGACTCATGATGGCGAAAATTAATTAACATGACGTCATTCCAATTAGACAAAAAAGTCCATTGATCGCCCACATCTATAAAAGGGCCTCAATTATTCCCATATGAAGTGGGTTAGTCGCCTGTACCACCACTAGTCTGGAGTTGAAATTCAGTCATCCCACTGGTCAAGATATGATACTCTGCACCATTTGCAGCCTCATTTGAGACAGCCCTGTTACGCATTATAGAGCTCTTTCTTAATAGAGGTGTCAACCAGAGTTAATAATGATGGAGTTTCTAACCCAAAATCACTTAGACTTCCAAAGATACAGATGTAGATGGCCTCTACAGGAAAGAGGCGAACATAAGTGGTGAGGTATTATGCCCCACCATCCTAGTTTTATTAGTGAGGTTAGCC
The DNA here is from genome assembly GCA_022478985.1 of Massospora cicadina. Taxonomy (NCBI): domain Eukaryota; kingdom Fungi; phylum Entomophthoromycota; class Entomophthoromycetes; order Entomophthorales; family Entomophthoraceae; genus Massospora; species Massospora cicadina. The sequence goes on from JAKSZP010014682.1 coordinate 122,456, forward strand.
AATAACACCAATATGAATCCAGCATAAGAAGGATCTAAAATTCCAGGACGGGTCAGGACCTCTTTAAGTATGGGTTATCCAGGCCTCAAATTTTGAGCAGTTGTCCAGAGGGAATGTTGATATGGATCCTAGTGTTGACAATAACATTATACTTTGATTATATAATGGTCATCTTAGGCAAAAAATTAACATGCCTTATTGGTCATCTACCACAGGATGGGGTGTCCATATGCAAGAACCCCTTACATGATATTTGAGCTGGTCAATCCAGCCTTTACTCTCCAACAGGCAAGCCTGAGCTTTGACCACAAGTTTGGCGTCAGTGGAAGTTTCAAAACTAGTAAGTCCCTGCTTCCTAAAAGGGATAAGAATCCCTCATCATAGTGCACAACGGCTGGATAATATAGGAGAAAACTGAGTCCCTAGGAGAAGGTCATTGCTCAGGTTTTCTAATGCAATGGCGGTGGTATTCACAGAAATATTCCTAAAGAAAATGGGTAGAGAGAAATAGGCCTTAATGGATCTAATGTATTGTGGTCCAGCCATGCTGTATTCCATGTAATGGGGCAATTCTGGAGCAGTTTTGATTCGCTTCATTAATTTAAATGAGATGAAATTCATGGGGAACCACTGTTGACAATGATGTCAACAGGGATTTGTTAACTCAAACGCCATAGTGTGCAATCAAACTCACAAACTAAAGAGGTAGTGTGAGAAACATAGGATATTCATCAGAAGAGTAAGCAGTATCAGGTTCTTTATTATTAAAGTACCAAAACATCTTTTTCTGGTACAAAGACTCCAGATTCATTAGGGTTCGCTGATTGTTCTTGAGGTGGTACAGGGATATCAGTATGAAGTGCCTCATCCTTCATGCTGACTGCCTTTTTACTCCCTTTTCAGAAAGTCTTTTAATAAAGTCTTTGTGGAATGATGGAACCCATTGCAGTAGGAACATCAAGGTCTGGAGTTTTATTTGGTTCTCAATGACGTAAACCTGAGGGTGGCTGGAGGAAATGGATACTGTGGAAATGGGGTGCAAGGTAGACACAGATTTCATTAATGTATCATTAATTTCCTGAATGTAAGTGAAGCAATTTTTCTGGATGATCATAAGCATTTGGACCTTCAGATAAGATCCCAACGTGGAGAAGACCGCAGTCATACCGTAGTCCAAAGTATGCGATTAGTGGTTGACATTGGCTGCGCTTGGCCATAGAATCAACTAGTGAACTCCACTGGACTTTCCCCTTGGTTAAGATGAATGCCCATGAACTCCTGCTTTTGCATGGCCAAGGTTTGGTTGATTCCAAATTTTTGGATTAGGACAGCACGGACTTGTTCCCAATTGTGGGATTTCTTTACTTGAGGAGGAGTTATAGTCTCCCAGGCAGTGTTATTCAAATAGGAGTGGATGGGCTTCACCTTCTGTCAATTGGTAGCCTCTTCCAATAAACTTTCATAAGCGTATAGGAAAGAGGCAATGTTTTCCTAGTCGTGTTAAGCTTCTCTTAAAACTTGACATAAAGTTAGTCACAATAGGAGTGGATAGAGTATTGGCACCAGGAACCTGTGCAGGCTCATAAATTTTGGTTTCTGTACATTTGCGAGGGGCCTGTTGATCCAGTCGCTATCTCAAACCCTCAAGGTCTAGAATTTCATCCCAGTTTCAGTTTAGAGAGGCAATGGAGGCTTTATGAGAAATCTTCTCCTTCAACGTTTAAAATGCAGCGCGTTGGAGGAGCAGCTGATTCACAAAGCTACTCAAGCGTGTTAAAAACCCATAGCAGGCTTGCTCAAGTTGGGTGATGTAGCTATCAGTGAGCTTGGTGAATGTGCTAATATTATCTATCTCATCCAATAAGGCCTCAATTGAAACTCTAGGTTTGAGAGGGACTCCACCCACTAAGAGCTTACACCCTTGAGCAACGGTGCATATTTAATACTGTAAAGCAGAGAGTGCCATTAAAATGGCTTGTTTCCAGGAGTCATTAGAACTGACAAAACAGGAACCGCGGGACCAAAGGACCCTTGAGGCCCTCTGGGCCCTTCAGGCCCTTCACTTCCAAAGGTTACATCATTGGAGGATAACTCCTGGTAGTGCTGTTGGAGGGCCCGCACAAGGTCCTCTAATTGGTTGAGGCGTTGATTCCAGGCAGCCTCAAGGAGTTGTACATTTTGATGAAACTGTTTCTTGAGATAGCCCAAAATTCTGCTACCCAACACTTAAAGTTGGTTATGAGCTTTTTGATTAACCAAAAGTTATTGACAATGGCTTCTTGATTGTCGTGAATGAAGGAGGAGGCCGCGCTATAGATGTTGAAAATATTTAATGTATGGTTTAAGTAAGCCCTACTTGATGGGAGACTTCATGGTGATGCAACCCAACTATTTGTAGGAGGTGTAGTATGATGAGGTGGACGAAGATCCAGAGATAGCGTTTTGTACCCATGGCAAACTCTCCTGCTGGTAACTAATCCAAGTTATATAAGTCTTGAATCATGGAAGGCACCAAAATAGCGCAGAAGAGACTGGATCAGCCACTCACAGAATAGATGCCATTTAATAAATGTTGAATGATCTCGTTGAGGCTCTCATATTAAGTTGATACTGATCATTGTCAACAGAGGGTAGGGTAAATTGGGAGGTGGCCTAAAACTTTAAGCTTTAAGGATATAAGGGGGTACTTCATACTGAAAGGTGTTATTCTATGAAGTTATGCTTCTTGACTGATCAGCAGGTTGGTTTTCTTTATTGCTATTATTCTCCATTTTTTGTGATAGTTGTTTTCAATGTACATTTCAGAGCCCCCTGTATTGAGCACCTCTTATCTCGGTGTAACAGTTCTCTTGACTGTAGCCAAAGTTTAAAAATGGGCTCAAAGCTTAAAACTAGTGGAGAGGTCAAAGAAGACAAAAAGATGGGGCGAAATAGACTACTTTATTGTTTTATACAGTGTCAATATTTATAGGATGTGTGGGGACGTGGTGCCTAGAAGGTTTTAATGGCCCTGCACAATTAAATTTTTCACAGTCTTCCAGATTAACCGCCTGTTCAGCATCCTCATTGTTTCATGTCCTCATGACTGCAATAGTGGGGGTCATACCTCTCAAGGTTTGGGAAGTGGGGTGGAATTCCTGAAGGCATCTCCATCAAATCTCATGTGTGTAATGCTTACTGATTAAAAAACTCATTTATGCCTTCAGGGACAGGTTTCATTCATGATGGCTCAATAGTTGACTTATTGAGGCTTGATTCAGAAGTAGGGATCTCGACTCTCTACTCATCTCAAATCTCAACACTTTGGTTGGCATCTTCTCCAGGTTCAAGTTCCAGTGTTTACTCTTGAGAGGGTAGGGTCAATTCAAAAATTGGAGTGAGAACTGAGGTTGGAGGTGATGGAGCACGCCATGATTAGCTGCTCCCCAATTTATATTCTTTATCTTTTAAATTTTTGTTTTCTAAATTGAGTCACAATCCATCTTCAAAGGTCTGACGCTTGATTGAAAACAAAACTACTAAATATCAGAAAGGGATTTCAGGGGATAAATGGAAAAGAGGGTAAAATCAGGGGCAGAATTTCTAATATATCTTGACTACCAAATTTTTATATATTAAACAACACAAAACTGTCGGGGGTTTTTCTAGATTAGAATAATTTTATTAGAAAATGAGTGGCGTTATAGGGGACTTACCTGGAGTACTTCTATATTTTAAAAAAGTTGAGGTGATTTATCTACATAGAAGCTTATACTTTCAAAATACCAAGTTTCAGAAAGTGGGGGGACTGGAGTGGGCACAAATATGGAGTTTTTCTGAAGATAAAACTGACCTTTTCTACCTGGTAAAAGTAGGCACCACCTGGCTTCTTGCCCTTTGTGGAAAACCTTACACCTCCTAGGCTGCAACTTCCTGTGATTACAGGTAAGTTTCTACTACTTTCCTGTTATCTGAGAGTATGCTGTACAGCAAATTGTCTAAGAAGGTGTTTAATTTATTTTGAAAGATAGCAATGTTCATATTAGTATGGCGTGTCAGTATTTCTGGATGAGCGTTTCTTATCTGAATGATTCTTTGTGATAATTGGATAAAATATAGTTCTTTATTTGCATGACAAGGCTCCAGAGTGACTTCATTTAGCTTTGCAAGAGCTATTATTGTATAAATGTAATTCTGTCCATGTGGTGTAGTTTATAGTCTAAGGATACTGGATTTGTTTTATAGCCTTAATGTATTGATATGAGACTAGCGTATATGTGTCAGCATATGTAAGGATCCCTTTCCTATCTTATTCATTATTTTCCCTAATTATCCTTCATTGATTTCATGCGAGGACTCTTTGTCTCAATGGCAGTTTTGTGCATAAATGGACCTATGATTGCAACAGTGGAAGAGCACAAAGATGGCATCATATATTTTTCCATTATTTGTAAATCCATTTTTCTGGAAATATAGGTGCATTATGCCAAGTTCAAGTGAGGTTACTTGGCGCATAATTGGGAACAGAAGGTTTCTGACCTGAGTCTGGGGGTTTGAATGTGGTGGATATTTGACGCAGAAATTAAACTATCTGGAGTAGGGATATGTACCCTTATAGGAAAAGCGCCATTGCGTTGTAGAGCTCAGGGTATGGCTTTATGGTTAGATTACTGCTATAATCATCTTAAATCTGGATATGTTCCATCCCCTAACAACAAATAGCCTTCTTGAGAGCTGTGTTTACCAAACTTAGATAGTATCTTTGTGAATTGGATGCCAATGTGAGAAAATTCAGCTTTGCATTGGGTCATCATTTTCATACCTCTAAAGAGCTCCAGCATGGTGTTGGCATTTGTATTGTAGAACAATTTAAATTCATTAAAGATTGGAACATTGAACCATCTAAACGCCCCTATATGGGATTGAGCCTCCCTGATTTAATAAATTTTGTCATTAATATGTCTATGCTTAAATGGGCAAGACATGATAGATGGGGTTCATGAATCATCTAAGTTACGTTTCTAATAGCCCTATAAATTGATGACCAGGGTGAAACTACATCTCAACACCCAGATTTGCAACTGCAAAGCACTATAATAATGGGGTCCCAAAAATCCAGAGGTTGATTTAGGGAGATGACTGCTCCTTGACCCTTCTAACAGATGAGAAGTAAAGATGCCAATCAAGGAAGACCCAGACGCTCTCTCACTATAAGGCTCCCTCACACCCTAAAGATATTTAAGAATTCTACCATATATAAGTTTGATTCAAATTCTTCCTTAGTTTTATTTATCATATGTATCTACGTTTACTTGAGTACAAACAACAGTAAAATTAGAGGTCGCAAGACAGTATAGTTGCCATTACATGGACTCTACTAAAGCAAAATGCTTAGCTATTGTCTCTAAGAAGCCATTACACTTTCAAAACCATCTAAAAGAAAGCTATAATTTTTAATAAGACCCCTCTGGCCAATCAAAAAATTACTTATCTAGCTATACTTTAATGGTAAAGCCAATTTATGGCTCATTTAATATTCTTGTAAAAACTGGGACATTCTTCAGATAGCAGGTGAACTGGTCCACGCTTTCAATGTTGAAATAGAGATTATGAGTTTGGCCTTATAATGATTTGACAATCCTTGCACAACTACTCAAATCACAAGAAGATTTTATGTATTTTCCTATTAAAGTTATAGGAGAGTAGGTCGACTTATATAGTTTAATCTTACTGGATTACATGACTTCAACGCAGATAGGTTCAACTCTAATTTTGGAAAGTTTGTCTCAAGAGGAGGGGAGCAGTTATGATGCAGCGGAGAGCTCTAGTCACTAGTGGCATTATGAGAAGGCATCACTAATTGTGTGGGCATTTTGATGAGTATGCGAGGGACCATTTGGGTAAAATTGGTCCTTTTCCACAAAGCCAAAACCCAGTAGTAGAATTATTAACTTTGTTGTCTTGGGTTGGGGAAGGCTCCCAGGGAGTTATCTCAGAGTATTTAAAATTAGCCTCACATCTATTCTAGTTCATTACCTACTTTATTAATCTTTTTAATAGTGTCATAGCAGTGATTCTGATTAACTTCTAGCTCATCTTTTAAACACTTAAATTGACATATGAAATCATTCACCCAGATATGAATGGTTCAGGGTTGACATACAAGTCATGGATTATGTTATGCAGAGTGTTTTTTTGATTATATTTTAGTTATATTGTTGTTTCATTAGCTAGAATGACTCTATGTTCTGACTGCTCCCAAAAAATTTCCAGGTAATTTTTTATGACTACGCAGTTATCCACAAAGCTGTTTTAGCTCTTCAACAACCATTTTCATAAGCTTGTAAATTACATACCATGGTTTGAAGTTGTATAAAGAGTTTGTGATAATAATTTTGACCAAGGTTAATATAGTTCTCCATAGCCCAGGTGAATCAGAAGTGAGATAGTAACTGTATTATTAACCCCCTATAGTGAACATCACTGTAAACATTTTTAGAGTCCTGATGCACAGAGCTCTATAGCCACTGATACAATAGGATAGAAATATGATTTTGTCCATTGAAAAGGTAGTATAGTAAAAAATCCTAGTGATGATAATTTTTAGATGGTAGTGTTGCATTTTTCACCCCATCACAGGATTGTTTTCTTCAATTTTTTTAGCTATAATTGGATATTACAATGATTCTTATTATACCAATAACATCTATTCCATAGGCTGTCCTTGAAAAATCACCAAAAATCATTGTCACGCCAACGCAGTTTTTATGTTTGAACTTAAGCTCCTAGACGATTCCATCTAGGCACTAAGTTTTAAAAAAATATAATAAATATCTAGTCACGAATATTTGCTCCTGTTTCTAACTCAGACAATTGTACATGTATTTGAAACATTGATTTTATTTCATATTAGACAACCTAAACAATGATTCACCTTTTCTTTTTGTAACTCATTAAAATTTTAACAGTTAAGTGAGATTCTTGGCTCAAATCCTTGTGCTAAGATAGTGTCTTGCCTTTGCAGAAGCATTGAAACATCTATACCTTACCATAGTGGCAGTGAACAAAATCCTTAAGCTCATTATTCATATTATTATGTTATCTCTCCAGCGCAAGCAATGTATGTATAAAGGATGGTAAAATGTCATTTTGGGCTTATTTTTTATGAACTCTGACAGTGATGCACAAGCAAGGTATAGGTTGAAAACCAGAAGGTCCCTAGGTACATTTTCTCTAATAAAAACTTATCATTTTAAAAAGAGTTTCAGATCTTTTTTAATAGATGTGAAATTGACCTTGGGCTTTTGATTCATTTATTTAGCAATATTAGCCTATACTTATTTTTTACTTATTCATTGGTCTAAGCTTTATTAGCTTATTAGGAGAAATCATTAAACCTTAATTTATCTAACATCGAGAAGATACTAATGCCAAATTCACAATCAATAATTTTGGTTAAATGGCCTTCTCAGCTCTCCACCAACTGTTATTAGAACGGCATGACAATCTATAAATCATTATAATAGCAATATACAATGAGGAGACCTTTTTTAAAGATTGCCTTGCCCAATTGCCACACAAAACTATACATTATGTGCTCTCGTCTATTAGCTTCTCAATACCAGAATAGGATACACCAACATACTCTACTTTGAGATTGTAGCCTGGAATATTCCCCACATTTTATTATACTCTTGATTTTTCCTTGGTACTATTCAAAGTACCATTAATTTCCTAAATAAATAACTTTTATCTTCTTACAATATATGTAATAAGCTAAACGTTCACTTGGGACCTCTGAATCTAATAATAGATAGTTCCAAAAATCACATCATCAATCCTGCCAAAGTGCAATTGCTTAGTGACAAAAAATTTCCACTAAGAATATCGCTGATGCTATTAAGAATAATAATCTTTTAGCCTTCAAAAAACTGGTTTTCTAAAAAATAACCCGGGATTGACAAAAGAGAAGGTCAGAGGTTTCCAAAGAATATTTGCTTTTTATAATAAATTTATATAACAAAAATGTGCTGTAATTAAAAACAAGTCTGTACTACCTATAGTGGTAAAAACATAAATATTTATGTTGCAAATAATGTCATCACTCATAGAGATATGGAAATTAACATTTTGATAAAAGGAATAATACACATTGTGGTTGGGACCATCTAGTAATAAAAAAATAATACACATTGTGGTGCTTGATTAATAATCAGGCATGTGATTTCAACATCTATCATTTGGTAATGGGATGCTGGCACATATTTCTTTATAGGTGGTTGTTAACTTTTTGGCGGATATGGTCTATTTCTGCTGAACGAATAGAGCAGGGTTTAGCCCACTGAGCAATAGCCAAACCATATGGAGATCGTTGACCTCAATTAAACGTAATAATTTGATATATAAAAAGAGGAGGCAATCGCCCCACTACACTACTTTTTATTTAATATAATATATGCAGCAGATCTTCTCTGCTCACACTTGTTCTTCTTTCTCTTAAGAACTCCTATCCTTGTTCATCTTATCCTGCTTATATTGTAACAATTTTTGTGATATTACTTACACAGCTTAGTAAGTCAATTCGCTGTATCTCATTGGTTTTGTCAAATCTTCATTTGGTAATCTCACAACGCCCAATTTGAGGCGATTTACCAACAATCCTATATTGTCTCATTTCAAAGTGCTTATATTGCCATTACTGGTTTGATTCCAGCAGATCCCATTCATTTCGCCAGATGACCTCAGGCTTTATCATCCATTCATATCAAAATCACAACATTACCCCCCCTTGACTGAACAATAAGCGCCTATTGCTTGTAGGGCTGTAGGAACTTTGCATGTACTTGGTTGCTTATCCAGCCACTCACAGGTGCCTTAATGGTGTATTCATCAGCCCCAGTCTTCTTGATGATCTAAAATGGTCCACTGTATATGCAGGCAAGCTTGTTCCTTCTTCCAAACCCATGTTGGTCATGAAACAGGACCAATTCTCCTATTCCAAACTGTGAAAGACCACTGCATCTACACTGATCAGCTGCATGATCCTGAATCTTCTTGGCAAGACTAGTGGAATATGCCTCG